>VYXH01006307.1:438955-485111 GCA_013397275.1 Burhinus bistriatus | reverse complement strand
AGGGCTGGCCCGGCCGCCCCGCCGGCCCCGGCGCATCTCCCCCGCTCCTTGTAGGGTGCGGGCCCGGCGGGGGGGCGGGGCCCGGTGTCCGGTGGAGGCGCTGGCCGCTCTGCCGGCTCCCCGCTGCCGCCGGGGTGGCGGGCACGGCCGCTGCCTGCCGCCGCCCCCGCCCGGTGTGTGGTGAGGCGGGGGGGACGGTGAGCCGGGCAAGGTAGGGAGAGGCAGAAGAGACGCGGAGGGACTCTCCCCTCCCCATCCCCCACCTCCACTTCCCGTTTCTGAGGCTCCTTGCCCGGGCCGGTCGGCTGCGCCGGAGCACCGGCTCTGCCCTCCCCACGGAGGGGCTTTGTGCCGCGGACCCGGCCCCAGCAGGGCCGGCCTAGGCCGTCGCCTCCCCTTTCACCCCCGGAAGGCGCTGGGAGGAAAGGGAGATTTGGGAGAGGAGGGAGGGTGGCAGATGAGGAAGGCTGTTTTACTTCCTATTAGGAGAGAGTAGTTGGGGAAGTGTAGGGTCAAGGAGCAGAGGGTCTGTGTTAATGAGATGTATGTGTAAGCTCTTTTTATGGCAGTTGGAAACTTCTTAGATTTAAGACAGATTTTTCCAGAAAAATCTCGCAATGAGCAGGGTGTCTTGTAAGACGTTGGTTACCAGTGCTCCTTGTCTTCCTCAGCTGGATCCAGCTTCATGGCAGCTGTCTGTTTCAGAGCTAGGGTGTGGTGTTTTGTGTACATGGTGCTGCTGCACTGCTCATGTCTATGTAATGCATGGTATTACTCATTTTCGACTTTAAAAACGTGGGTTTTCACGGCTGTGGAAGCTGTGTGATGACTTAAATGTGGGAGACTTCAATATATGATATTTCAAACTTGTTTGAAGTTAGAAGGATGTCTGAAGTGTCTAAGTGACTACGATAAGGGAGAATTTCTGCATGTTTGAGGTTAACAGGACTGTGTTTCAGAGCTAGAGATACGCTGATACGCCAAGAGATGCATTGCACCAGGATCTCACTATCTTTTTCCCAAGAGTGTACCGTCCTCTACTTAATTCGCATTCAAATGCCATCTCTGTTGGTACAAGTAGTAACGTAATCAAGAAGCATGTGTGGTAATCTGTGATTCTTTTAGCCCCTTATAGAAAATACAAGTAACTCTAATCCAGTATGTTGTTCCTAGAGGGTATGCTTGAAAATACTTAGTCTACAAGTTATCTTGGCATCACTGAGTGGTTCAGGTTGGAAGGGACCTCTGGAGGTCATTTTTTTCCACCCCCCCTACTCAAGCAGGGTCATCTAGAGCAGGCTGCCTGGGACAGTGTGCAGATGGCTTTTGGAAATCTCCAAGGATGGAGACTTCGCAACCTCCCTGGGCAACCTGTGCCAGTGCTTGGTCACCCTTGCCAGTAACAGTGTTTCCTTATGCTCAGACAGCACCTCCTGTGTTTCATTGTGTGCCCGCTGTGTCTTGTCCTGTCAAATAATAGAAGATACAATGACAGCTTGATCTTGCCTCTGTATGATCTGAGAAGCCCTGCCTGTGCTTTTGTGACTGATGGAGTTAAGTTCTGAACTTTATTCTGTCCATTAATTCCAGTTTTTCTTTTCTCCCAGAGTGGGTGCAGACCATCTAGGCACTGGAACAGGTTGCCCAGAGAAGTTGTGGATGCCCCATCCCTGGAAGTGTTCAAGGCCAGGCTGGATGGGGCTTTGAGCAACCTGCTCTAGTGGAAGGTGTCCTTGCTCGTGGCAGGGGGGTTGGAACTAGATATCTTTAAGGTCCCTTCCAACCTAAACCATTCTATGATTCTAGAGACTCTTGCTGCCTCGGTATAAGTGAATAGAATCAGCACTCTTCCGTTGTAAATTTAAATTGATTCCTTTATCCACTTCAGTCCCATATAAAATTGATTGTCCTATATGAGTGGAATTTTCCAAGCCTGGCAGTATGTTTTATTGGCTACTAAAGCAAAAATGGCTAACACTGCAAACTCTTGGAAAAGCAAGCAAATATCCATGCAGATCTTGTGATGCCTTAAGATTTTAATTCTGTTACATTGAAGTTGTGCTGTCACTTTACAATAAAAATGTTATGTCAAACATTCAGTTTTACTGAGCTAAAAAGAAATATCAGCTGGATAGCATTTGGAAAGCACACCCTTCTCGCCCATCCAGCTGGGACTATAAATAAATGTAGGAGTAAAGGCAGACGGACAAGCATTCATTTTCACGGGGAGGGGGGTAAATCACATTGCTTTATATACTTTTCTCCGATGATATGGAACTGATGCAGATGGTGGTGGTGGTACAGTTTTGTAGGTAGTTTCAGTAGAGATGTAACTAGAACACTGATCAAAAGTGCTGGAATTCAAGGAGGGAAGAAAGTGGACAAAATAACAGAACTTTTTTGTATCAGACTCCTAATAATGCTGTAAAAGCATAAGTAAATAGGAGATCAAGGGGTGTAGTGATACAACAAGTTCTGAAAGGTCTTTGGTTCATGTCTTTGTGTATAGTCAGTAAGTTTAAGTGTTGCAAAGACAGTAAGTAATTCCATTTGTAGCGGCTACACCTTCCTGTTGCTATCTAGTAGTCAGTTTAAGATGGCTATATTTAGCTGTAAGATAATTCAGATTTAAAACTTGCAGTGTTTAGCGTAATTGCAAATATAGAAAGGGCATGAATTGGAATAGTGGCAAAACAGAGTTACAGTTCATGTAAAAAAGCTCTAAAACTAAGGAATGAGAAGAGCCAGTTGCCAGAAAGATCTTGATTTCAATATGCAAGATTGCGTAACTGGTTTTGAACCAAGTCTTGTTCCTTAGCTTCACATTTTAGCATGAGATTTTTTTAAGCCTTGCTTATCTTTTAGCTATGACAGTGTAAGGATAAATTTAAAAAAGCTTTTTTTAAAAAAAAATCTGAGAACTATTTGTAGTAAATACAGTTTGTAAGATTTGTCTACATCTAAAGATCTGAAGTTGGGCCACTGTCAGTGAAAGTTACTGGCTTTAGCATCTAGTACCAGGGATTTTTCAGTGCTAAAACCGGCTTTTCTGAGACAGTGTTTTGTAGTTGCTTTATTCACGCAGGTCACTGAAAGTTCAGAAGCTTTTGGATGGGTGGAATAACATAAGTTTGTTTGCTTCAGTCTATAAATAAAAATGAGGTGTGAGAGGTGGAAATGTTGAAGCCATGAAATCTTACGGGAGATAGCAATGGGAAGTCATCACTTCTGTGCCCTTCCTGTGGGTAATGCATCCTCACTCAACAAGTTTTGAATGCAAAACTTATTTATTTATCCAGCATATTTGAAGTAGGTTTTTTGAAGTCTAGTAACCATTTTTTGCAGTTTAATTTTATTTCAGTTTCTGGAGAAATTGTTTTCTGACCTGTGGCTATGTCAAACTAATGAGCGTATCTAAAAATGTTTTTAATGAGTATATTAGTGTGACTATAAAAGCTACAGTTTGTCTAAATGAATATAGGCAATGATTAATGGAAGGTACTGATCTTACTGTAAAAGTTGCACTTACTAATGTAAATATTCATTAACAAACAGCAGCACAAATGCAAAACAAGACCAAAGCTATTTAAATCATAAAACCAGTGTTCTGCAGTCCGTTTTTGGTGACTTGAAGGGATGTGTTTACTGTAGTTTGGTGGGGTTTTTTAATGTGAATCAGGAGTTAAATAGCTGTGTTGATACCAAGATAAAGCCTGAGAAAATCAGGGTGCCTTTAGCGAGTAAAGGGGAGAATCCTTGTAGGAAAGGATAATACATCAATTTTTTAACGCAAAATTACTCTTGCATTCCTTAAAATGCTAAGCATATAAATATGGGAATTGTCAAATATGACTTTAAAAAAAGAACCACACCTCTTTCAGTAGGGTTATGTCTCAGTAGTTCCACTTGTTCAGGGAGGTGGGGTTTAACAGTAGGTCAGCTTGCTGTAATTAGAGCAAAACTTTTCTGATGAGGAAGTAGTCCCTCGTGTGAAAATGACCCAGCATTGCTTCCAGGTATTTCTTGGTGCGTTGGGTAACTTTGTAACTTCATAAATTAGATGTCAAAACCTACAAATCGAAGTAATAAAGGTGGATGTCTTACACCAAAAAACTGCAGTGTAGTGTTGTCAGATTGTTTAAGGAAAACATGTCTCCTCAGTCAGTGCTTTGAGATGAAACGTCTATGCCAGTAAAATGCATTCTCTCGTCTGTGTAACTTTGTCTTTAAAACGTAATACTTTGACAGCAGATCGGACTTGCACATACAAGCCCACCAGTGTGGGAGGTTCAGGTGTTTTCTTAATGCAAATGTAAACCTTTTTCCTGAAACTGCTTTGGAAGCATTAGTAGAATTTTCTGGCAAAAAACCTTACTTTTAAAAAAATCTTTACATGTATTAAAGCAATACATGGGCTCTAAATCATTCGTTTTGGAAGGATCTCAAATTCTGACTTTTACAATTGCCCTGAATGAGACTTGGAGACCATAGATGATTAGAAGCAGAATGTGTTCGAGTAGAAGCAGGATTTGAAAAACCTTTTCCAGGTATAATTGCGTTGTAATCTATAAGGTAAATTTAAAGTTTTGCAAGTGTCCTTAATGTTCTTTCTTTGCAGTTCATCAGTGTACTCTTTGTTTTATTTTTAAAAGTGCAGCTTTGCTAATGTGTCTAGCCGGAGGACCTTGTGAGCTCTCTGGTTCTTGTTTATATTTAAATTTGGAGTAGAACTGGAAATGCTGTAGCAGGTTCTGATAAAAGGTTGAAAAACCTTTAATATTTAAATGTGAAATAACTCTTACTGTTTAAGGATATCTTATCAAAGCTGTGAAAGTTAACATTTTTCCACAAGAAGTTGTGTGGAAGGAATTGTTTTTACAAAGGTGAGGTTAAACTCAATGGTTACACTTTGATAACTTTTTGAGGAAAGTCTTTAATAAGATTTAGGAATTTGGGGGTGCTTCTCAGACTGATACGTAATTCTGAATGTAGTGGTCCTTCCAAGATTAAGATTTTTTTGTGTACATCCTGAGATATCATAGCGTGTTGTCTTGAGTTAGGAATTAATTTTTAAAAACATGCATCATACCCTTGAGATTGAAGAACAGAACATAAATTTTAATCACTTTGTTGGGAAATTATAGAAGTATTTTACACTGTCTGAAAAAATGATGATGATGTATGTATGTCCTACCACGACAATGTATAACTGAAAATAATAACTTTATTTGTAGAGTCATACAGCCTGGAAGAAGCTTCTGGAGGTAACTCAAATGCCGCTTGGTCAAAGCGGGCCAACTTAGATCAGGTTGCTTAGGGACTTGCACTTTGAGTTTTGTGTATTTTCAAGGATGGAGACTACAAAGGCTCTCTGGGTGATGTGTTGCAGTGTTTGACTACACCCATGATCAGAAACTTTTCCTAATGTTTAGTTGTTGCAACTTGCCTCCAGTGCTGCTTGTCTTTTCACTGTGCATCACCATAGAAAGTTATTACGCAAAGCAAAATTGTCTGAATTTTTGACAAGTTAAAGATAATTATCTGAAGCTTGAAGATGAAAACAAATGAAAGCTGTTATTCTAAATATAAGGTCAGTGATTTCTAAAACTGCAGTTCATATATTCTTTTGTTATTAGTAGTTTGAAGAAGTTAGGTACTTTTGTGGATTATGACTGTTACTGTGTCATGGAATATTTGTAATGCACTGGCACCCCAGGACCATCAAAAGCCCTGTTCTTGCTGCCTTTGTGCTCTCAGAACTGTTGCGGAAGTGTGCTACCCAGGAAACCTCATAGTTTAAGTAGATAAGAGAAACTAATTGGATCAAAAAATGGAGAAGAGTAATAGAACAAATTATTGGCAAATCCGGTAATAAGACCGGAGACAATAATTTGTGTTATATCAGATTAGATTCTGTTGCCCACCAACACAGTTGTCAACCTACAGCTCTGCTGTGAAATACCATCTTTGGTTGATTTCAGTTTTGGCAGCCAAAGAGGAATAGGATAAGGATTTTAGCCATGTTATTTAGCAAATAAGTCTATTTTTCTCAGGCAGCACTGTATAATATTCACTTTCAGTTTCTGAAAGCAGGGTGTAAAGCAGTTTGAACTGCTCATACAGAAATGAATGCAGTTTTTTCAGCATATGGAAATTACTTTTTTTTTAATCCTTTAGTAAAAAGCTTCTGAAATGTAAAATATTTCAAATATTTTCTTAACTTGACGGAAGGCGTTAAAACTTTCAAACTAATAGGTAACTTTGCGAGAGAATTTTCAGACACTGGAATTGGGAGTGGGAGGCATACAGTTAAGGTGGCACCTTATTCTATGACTTTTAATAAAGGCATTTTTCGTAGAGCAAGCTCTGTTATTGTTCTTTTTCTCTCCCTGCTACAATTGAATCCAGGCTTGAGGTCCTTGAAGTATCTAATTATAATGATCTTGGAGTAGTAGGAAGGATCACTTGAAAAATTTAGACTTTGTGGTGGAAGAATGCTTTGCAAATGTGAACCAAGTGCTTTTTAGGTTATAGTAGATACCACTCTGTAAAGGCTGCTGAGAAAGAGATGTCTCATTGCTGCAACTGAAGAGCATGTGTGTTGGGCTGATAGAACATCTTGATTCTGTATGTGGGAGATGATGCCATCGGTTTCTTTCTTTGTGAAGTCTTAGTTAGCCGTTTCTTAAACCTTTGACTTCTCACACAGAAGTTAATGCTTTAGCTTTTGACTAAATCTAAAATTTTACTACTTTTTCAGTTTTTAATGAATGACTTTTGCAAGGAAATTCTGAGATATTTTTTTTTTATGCTTGTTATAGATTGTCTGTCTGATCCGTAAGCAAAGTATGCAATTGATCAGCTTCTAAAGGTTTTATGGATAAGATTTACTCATAAATTTACATCAGACCGATGACTGCATTAGACCTTTGTCAAATCATACGAGATTTCTATTTAGCAAAGGGAGTGCTAGCCTCTAGCATGCTTCCCAAAACAACATTTTGTTTCTTGGGTTGATTGCATATACTGGGGTTTGACCCTACAATGAAATAGGAAGTACCAAAGAATGATACAGGTTTGAGATACTGATATTTTGGAGCACCCACTGTATAGTCTCCTGAGACTGGAACCTAATGCTACTTTATTTGATGCACCTCCTATTCATCTTTGTTCTTTTTTGTGTTTTCTTTTTTTTTCTTTGCTTTTTTCTCAGAAAGTCCTTTGGAAGTTACTGAAAGCAACTTTTGTCTAAGTTGTGAACCTGAGATATTCTTAATCTTTTTCTTTTTTTTTTTCCCTGGTTGCTCATATTATGAGCTTTCATGTACATAGCTGGAAAAAGGACTAGTATGTTAAAGATAACTTGCAGAAAAAACACTGCAGGAAGAATGTTCTGTATGACAAATTTGAGACATGTAGCACTATCAGTAATTCTAGAATCACTTTTGCATGTATGTGGTTTTCTTGGCTTCTTGTTTTCCAGCCAACTACTGAGAAGACATAGGCTTTCAGAGAAATACAGATGTGGGGACAAATAATATAATGTATTCTACTGTCTGTGTTATAATTACAAGCAAATTTTTTCAGTTCAGAGCTTTTAGTAATTGCTGGTGATAGCTGAAGCCAAAGTTTCAGGTTGATCTTGATTCGTTAATATCTACGAACAAAACATACTTGTTTCACTAATTTGAGACCAGTACAGTTCTTTTATTATGTTTCTGAATTAAAATATGGCATGTACATGACATAAAAAGGTGTCCAATTAGATATAGTCAGGAATAATAAAAGTAACTGCAAAATGACATGGGGGAGATTTATCTTCTCTATTTTTTTTTCTAGTTAGACCTGTGTATTACCCAAGTAACATACACTGCTTTCATATTCCTCTTTGCTATCCGTACCTGATACAATGACTTTCAGAAGTCCTGTTTTGGCTTTGTTTTTTGTAATGCTTCATCTTCATATGATGTGGTGTGTAAAGTGATTTTTAAGATGGAGAATTCTATGATATTTAGGTACGCTGCTGCTGAAATGCCATACAATGAAACAATCAGCACCTTTCAAAATGTTTTTTTGGTTTCTTTTTTTTGTGAAAATAAATTTCATTATCCAATTCAGTACTTCAAATGAAAGAATGCAGCTAGAATACCTCATGCTGTGTAAGATTTACTTTTTGTACCACTATTCACTGCTGGGACTATTACATACTCTTAAATATTTGCACATTAAAATAATTGAGGAAAATACACATTCTACAGACGCAATGCAGCTTCAGGCATTACTATGAAGGAAATGTCTGTTCAGTCAAAGCCATAGGCATGGAATGTGCCCCTCCTTTCCTGTGCCGCAGAACCACATTTTTGCAGTGTTTTCTTCCTCAGCTCTCCCAGAAGCAGAAGTGAATTACTGCTACAGTGCATTTTTCAGTTGAGCTTGGTAGGAAAGCAGTTGCAACGCTTCTTCTTATATTCATTCCCTCTCTACCAGAGTCACTGCCTTCGCTCCATGTTTGTGTGAGATGCTGCATGTTTTGGGATGCTTCTTCACTGTTGGAAATTATACCCATGGGTATGGATGAGGTTCCATGAGATGCTGAGAAGACAGTTTGCTGCTGACATGGGGTAATCCTTTTCACACATATGTCTTTTCAGTGCTTGTATGGCCATTTAAGGCTTTTTTACCCCACTAAACTGTTAGCAGCAAGAAGCAATAATTATTTAAAGCTCTCTTGATAAGTGAATTGGCTGCTATGTTCTTGCCATCTTCTAAAGCTATTCTTTAACTGGATCAATTTGCTTCTCTGAATGCTCACATAAATAGATGAGCACTGGTGTTACAAAGGAGTTTGTAAAAATGGATCGCAGGGCTTATTTGGGAAGAGGCAGGGAGATCAGGCCTTTTGGTGTCAGCAGAAGTGTGGCATTAGGTCAGTTTATGCCGATTGGGAAACACTCCTAGCTCTTTTTTATTTTAAAGATGTATTGTAATTGCTGGTATAACGTCCTGGGAAGTCTCTAACCTAACAATTTAATGAGCAATTGGAGCCAGTAATACCAAGTATCTACCTGTCCAAAGAAGAAGCCAGTTACTTTTTTTTTTTAAACATTGAAGGGTTTGCAAACTCAAAAACTACATTGATGTTTTCAGTACTGACAGATCATCAGGCATTGTATCTTGCAAATGATTGAACCTTAGATTGTGTTCCTTGATGTGTTATATGTGTCAATGCAAAATTAATTTTGACTGGTAAAAGATGTCAGAGCAGTTTTGTTGTTCGTTAGAAAGTAAAGCTGCATATTGAAAAATAACAGCTCAGCTGAACTCAAAACATGAGTTTGAATCAAACGCAGAACTCAACAAAAGGCTTGTCTAGTTTTATTTAGTATCACCACAGGTAGTACAAGCAGGATTCCTGAATGACTCGCATGTTGTTGTGAGTGTGAATTACAGAGTCTTGAGAGAATTGGAACTTACCTAGTTTGAATCAGCTTAACTGCGTTAATATTTCTGTAACTATGGACTAATTATAAGAAACCCCTGTAGCTACCTGTAAATACAGTTCAGTGGGTCAAGACAAAGCTATTTGCTTAGTTGCCTGCAGAAGGGCTTCCTGAACCAACAACTGCGGCAGAAGGTGTGATGGTGGGAATAGGGCTCTCTGGACTCCTTATTGTTCTAGAGCAGAACCAAAGAGCTCCCTTCTCCCAAATGTGGTATCTCATCTACTTTTTTTGCCAAACATAGGTTCCTGTGAGTGGGAGATTTTTTTTTGTTTGTTTTATAAGGAAGCAGGGGTACTGTCAGGAATATATGCATGATATACAATGCCTTGCTTCTGCTATGACACTTTCTATAATCACTGATAAAAGCAACTGCTGGAAGCTGGTTTTTTTCCCCCCTGTGATTAGCAACAAAGTTGTCTTTGAGTGGAGATGTATTGTGGAGATCTTCCGTTATTGCCACCCCCCCCAATTTTCATGCAGGTTTTAAGTAAAAAGGGCTTTTAGTATCTGCTTCATTATTTCATTTTTATTGCCCTGTACCGGTAAACTTTAACCTGTTATGGGTGTAGAGGAAGGGTGGGTCTTCCTGCCACAAGGAGTTCTCAGCTGAACTTGAAATAAGTGATGTGTAGGAAGGAGTAAGGGCAAAGTATGTGGTTTCACAGCATCTTGCTTACCAGCACGTTTTTCCTGCGCAGCATGGCTGTTGATTGAAAGAGGGAGCTGTCAGGGTGCCTGGCAAATACAGCTGTATTTCAGTTAAGTTAAAAAGGGTAAAAAAAAAAAAAAAAAAACAAAAAAAAAAAAAAAAAAGGCAAAGAGGGGGAGCTAACTTAAGTTTTAATGTCTCTGTTATTGTTAGGTGTACCCTACCTGATTATCAAGAATGAACATATCTTAGCAGAGCTGACAGTGGCGTGGCATTGCGGGAGCCCCCGCACTTCTGTGAGCACACATTCATGACCATATATAGGCACGTACAGTGCAGAAGGTCGGGCTTTTTCAACCAGTGTCAGTTCCGATGTGCCAGGAACAGGAAGAGTGGTTTGGGGGCATTTGAAGTCACTGCTTATAACTTCTTTAAAATAAAACAAACTTCAGAATGTTTCAGTCTGGAAAAGGTAGAGAAGTAGGATTTATCCATGTATCTGGTGAGTGTCATGCCTTGAGAGATATTAGGTTGTGAAATAAAAGCAAAAGCATGAAAACAAGACAGACTTAGCATAACTGTACCATTCTGTACACTGCTACCTCTGTGCTTGCATAATTTGAAAACTGCAAATACTGTAGCAACTTAGTGTACGCATTTGTTGATAGACCAATTGTTTTGATCTCTAGCAGAATGAAGAATTTGGCATCATTATGCCTAGTGTCCATATTCATTGCATGTAACAAACTTGTCCTTTTCTCTTTTGCTAAGCTTCTCAGTCTGAATTTTTACCTTAACTGAAATAGTTTACTTTATAAAATCAAAAAGCTTGTAACCGATGTGATGGCTAGCATTTGGCTTCACTTGAATTGAGAAAGTAAGTCTCGCTAGCTTTTACCTACTCATATTAGACTTCCATTTAAGTGAGAATTGATGACCCTGGCTGGTGTATATGTGAAAATTGGACAAAGAGAACACCTGCAGTGGGGAATGCTTCCCTTCTTAAGGTTTCGGACGTTTGGTTTCGTGTGGTTTGTTTTGGGAGGTTTTTTTGTAATGTCCTGTCACCCTCTCTATGGTTCGTCCAAATTAATGTTCAAACCTGCGTGAAGTCACATCTCATGAAAATATATTTCAGTTGGTTTTGTGCATTCTTTGCGAACCACTGATGATCAGATGTTCTGGATTAGTGAACTCTGAAGTTTATAGTTTCTTGCAAGCCACTCTGCAGACATTTAACTGAAAACTGACTGTAAATCTAATCTTGGAAACTACATCAATGAAACAGTATCTTAAACTTTAGGTGGTGTTTTGGGAGTAACTAGAGTAATAAGTGGAGAAACTTCAGGTGTTTTCTCAGTCTTGGCTTTTGAGTTTTCTAAAGGAATACTCAACTGTAACCTAATTTTTTTGTTACTTGCCAATATGTTTATAAGGTTTTTGTACTGTGTGTGAAGGTGCAGTTCTCTTGAATGAAAAAAGTTGTGTCATTTAGACTTCTAAAATGTTATGTTGTTTCTGTTTTGACTTGTTCAAATCAGTTCTAATCAATTTTTTAAAGTCTTGATGTGTTGAATAACCAGCATTGGTTTCAACTGTAATGCCTCTGATTGAAGTGTTTTGTTAAACAATTTTCAGCAAAAATAACTTCCTATCTGAACTGGATTATATTGCAGCTGAGTTTTTTGCCTGTCACTTTGTATTACAAATTATGTGCATCTTGCTATATGTGCATTTTTAAATATATTTTTTTTTAATATGCCCATAAACACCACATTTTATATGGACTTTCCCTGTGTTTAAATTGTGCTTCCTCAAGTGATAGCTGAGCCTGTGGCTTCTTACTGCCAAAAGGAGGAGATCTTAATCTCATTGAGGCTCATGAAAGTGTATTGCTTTATCCTTCAGTATCTGTCTTGTTTTGGAAAACAGAAACGTCCTTTAGACCACTTATTTCTGGAAGAAACTCAGTGGCAATAAAGAAGCCGTAAGTGCTTTTCAGTTGTTATGTGTTAAGTGAGACTATTGGACTTAATTCTTTTATATGGGCTTCTTCTATGTATGATTTGGGGAAATATGGCTTTTTCAGATAATCATCTCCACAGATAAGTTAATTTGGTTTCACTGCTGAGGAAAAGTGGATTAGTTTTAAATGGGCTTCACAAAGGCAGGTTAGCAAAATGCAGAGAGTGTCTTAGCTGACAGACTCTCAACTTCTGAAGATTCATTAGGTTTTTTTGCTTCTGTAAGCATGAATATCTTCTTGATGAGATGTTCATTGTGAATTTGCACGATGTGTGTGTTTGTCCTAAAGAAAGTGGCATCTATGATGAATTATCACACGGAAAAAATTCTCATGGAATAATTGAATTTACAAGTAAAATATTCATTAAAAGTAATGTTTAGGTTGTCTGTCCTGAGGAAACATCTGTTACTATTGAATATCTCTGAATGGATATTACTCATACTATAGCTAATCTGACTGATAAGAATAGTTCTTACTGATAGCGAAAAAAGAAGCAAAACCAGTTTTACATTACCGAAACTGCTGAAAACAAGATAATTATTCCGGTTTTGTAAAGACTTAATATCTTATGTTATGGATATTACCAGTTTAAAGCACGTGGTCATTCAGAGTGCAGTTTGGGCACCCAAGTTTTGCTTAATTTCGCTCATTTAGCTGCTGCCCAGCCCAAAACTGATGGCCCATTTATTTTCAAACTCAAAATGTCTCTAAGTCTTGTTTCTCTGCTTGCCCAGAGCTAAGCCAGCCTTGGCAGGGGTAAGCAGTACTGTTCATATCCTGAAGTCGAGACGGACCCAAGAAAACGGTGTCCCTTCATCTAACTTTGAGCTGGGAATCAGTCTGATAGTCAGATATCTGCTCTTAAGTATAGGGCCTAAATTCCAGTCTGGTTTGAGACTCTGCTAATTGGTCATTTGATAAAGTGTCCTGGTAATACAGAGCCTTGGAGCCTGTCTTGCTCTTCTCCTTCATGAGTGGTTTAATAGTACTGTACGTTAGCTATATTTCACATCCTTCATATTTCTTTGGATTGAGCTGTGTACACTGTGTACAGAGTGCCCTGACTTCAGCAGCAGAGGTACGGAGTATGCCCTCACTCAGGAAAAGTGTGCAGACTGGTGGCCGGAGTAATCCGGCTAATGCAGATGAGTTTACATTCTGTTGGGTCAAGGGAGACAATCCAAGTCATGCTTTCTTCCTATCTGGGCAAGCACTTTAATAAGCTGCCATAGAAGATGCTCTTGCCTCTCTATATCTCTCTTGAGCAGAGTAAACCCTGTGGCATTTATCTCAATATAATGCAAATTTATGTTTACATGAAAAGAGGAGTTCTGATTTAGGTATTTGAGGCAGCAGGTAAAGGCTGTCTGCAATCCAAAACATGGCATTCAGTTTAGAAAGTTGGGAACTGACAGCCTTTCGTTTCCATTAATCAGCTCTGAGTGGCTGTGTGCTGACTGTTAGTGAGGGGAAAGCTGCCTGGACTAGTCATTTGGGATCTCATAGGGGTTTGAACTCTGCTAATGACGCAGATCAGTGCCCTTTCAGGGCACTCCAAACTTGAACCACCTTTCCTGGAGAACGTTGTCCGAAACTTCTCAAGAACCAGGGCCTGAGCACTGGCTGTATTGCTACCCTCGACTGTAAAAGCTCCTTACAAGTCAGTTCAAGAGCTCTAGCATGCTCAGACAGTTCTTTTGTCATTTCAAATATATATAAATGTGTAAATGTAAAGCATTCTTTGGTTATTTTTAGCTATTTGTTAATGGAACGTGTGCTTCTCAAACATGTTAATTTCAAACAAGAAGCTCAGAGAGTGCAGACGCTGAATCTCCCGGCTCTCCATTCCATAGAAACCTAACTGAAGGTGTTAGCAATGGGAACTATGGTTCAGGTAGTATCCTGTGTTTGAATAGTGACATTGTATCCTGTATACAAGAGAGCTTTGAATGTCTCCTGAACTTAGGTAACTGTGAAGTGTGAAGGGTAGGAACTTTTGTCAGGTTAAGGTAGGAAACCAACATTTAGTTATTTATTTTTATAACGAGTGCCCTTAACAGTTTAAGGGGGAAAGAAGAATGAAAGCAACTCTGCTGAGTGACATTATGCACATAAGGTTGAAAAGTTTTAAGGTTGCTTCACATAAAAAAAAAAAAGGCATTTTTATGTTCCTTTGCAAGCACATGTGTCTGCAGCTGTACAGTGAACTGGTCTGTAAAACCAAAAAATAACTTCTCTACTTTTGCTCACTGTGCAGTTGTACAAGTGCTTGTGCAAGCAGGAGGAGGGGGAAAGCCAGGGCAGGTGCACATACTTTTAGTGGAAGTACCGGCTTAGGCTGTGTTTTGTCTGCAGAAAGTTGTAGCTGAAGGCAATTGCTTGAGGACTTGCATTGAAGAAGTTCTTAAGGTGTTTTTTTAAATTTTATCTGCTGATACTGTGGTACTAAGAGACTATACAGGTAGATGCAGGTGAAATTACATGCTTTAGTGTCTACGCAAGTGTTTTTAAGCTTATGTAATCTATCGATTACTGTCTAGCTGTGGACCTTTTGGAAAGTTTAGAACTATAGGATGTGTAGTAAAATTAGAGGAGAAGCTTTGACAAGTGAATTATGGTTTTTGGCTCTCTCAGAAAGTGTGTTGATTCCCAGGCATCCGTGGACTGACAGTTGAAATAGGCTGTGAATATATTATTGATCTTATTGTTACCTTGATCTTTTTGCCAGTAATACAGAACATGAGTGACTCCATTTCTCTGTCTGCTTCCATCACATATCATCTCCTCTGTTCTGTTTGAAGAGGTGGAACTTTATATTCTGTGTTTCTAACAAAGACAGAGGAGTAGAAGTATGTGAACAAATAGATGAAACAGTGGGAGTTGTACAGTTCCATGTCTGAGTATTAAAGCTATACAATGCATGATTGGTTTGAATAGGAATGAATAGAAGTATATACAACCACATAATTGTCTTTGTATTTAAGGTGCGTATAGCAGCAAAATTCATAATCCATGCTCCTCCTGGGGAATTCAATGAGGTGTTCAATGGTAAGTATCTGACTGCTCTGTCCTTTCACTTAAGGCATCTATATCCAGAAATGTATTGCTGGTTACTCTCCTGAATTTCATGTAGCTTATATTTTAGCAGCTCGCTTGCTGTAAGAGCCAGTTTTATAGCTTGGCATAATAAACTTTGCAGTCACAAGACAGCTTGGAGTTTAAATGCAAAAGAAGGAAAGTAACACTTGTCTTTGAGAATGAGCTTTCTTTCTGGTTTTATGAGTCATGAATTAACAGTCGCTAGGGTTTTCATTTAGAAGACACCAAGTACTCTTTTTTTAGTCTTTGATAGACAATTAGCTTTTTCAACAGAAATTAAACTAGCTGAAATTAAAAGGGGTTTTTTTGTTCTCTTGGTGTTTTGGTTTTTTTAAAGAAGGAATATCATTGCAAATACTTAACCTTGAATATATGAAGGACTACTGCTTAATGTCAGTTGTGGAAAGAATATTAATCTTATCCAAACATTTTTAACCTTTAAATTCTGGGCACACTTCATTTTACTGAGTATAGTGGTAAACTGAAAGGAAACTTGAAATTAGCTTCTCTCAAGTATATTGTTGCCTGAACTTTACCTAAGATATTTTTCTTTAATTGTTGTGTCTGTCTTGCATCAAGACACGTGGGCATACATGTCATATAAGAAGGCATATGTTTTGTAGCTGTAGCTTACAAATATCTGTGATGTTATGTAAGTAAAGAAGTAAGTTTAGTATACTAAACTTTTAGTCTGTATTAGGCTGGAGAGAGCTTAAATTTGTTAAAGAATGTAATGTTTTTAGAAATGGCTTGTTCTTCAGTTAAACTGTGACCAGCTGATTATTATTTAAACTTAGCTTGTACTGCATTTGTGAAGTGAACTGTTGGTGAGCAGCTCATTAACCCAGCTCCCTGAAGGTTAACACAATTTCTTATAGCAGGGCTGCTATAAACTTTATTGTTAAGCTAGTTCACAGTTGCAACTACTTGCTCAATAATGGAGTATAATATGTTTGAAAACACATAACAAAACATTTGATCATAAATGCGTGACCAGTGTTCAATGAGATTCAGACTGACCTCTTAAAAAAAGAGAGAAAGCTTTAAATTCCAATTCTGTAGATTGTGATTCTGTTTGTTTGGTTTGGCATGGGCTTTTTTTGAGTTTCTGTGGTTGGTTTTTTTCATTTGGAGGGTTTCGTTGTTTTGTGTTTTGTTTTGGGATTTGTTTTTTTTATTGGTGTGGTTTTTGTTGGTGATTTTTTTTTTAAGAAAAAATACTTCAAATATATTCCAGATTTTTTTTCACGTGCATGATACCTTGGGAATCTTTAGAAAAGTTTAAAATGTTACAGTGAGACTAATGATGTTAGTTAATGATCACTGCATTAAATTGTTATTAAAATAATGCCTACTAAATAACAAGCCAATAAGTCAAGTACACAAATAACAATTTGCTGCATAGTAAATAGGAAGTCATTCTGTGGAGAGTATTGACTTTATATTCATATGTTTCTTGTATGATGGTAGAAGAAATGGTATTGTGATATATCGTGCTCTGACTACTAAGTGTCATTAAGGAATGAGAGGAAAAATGGTAAGGCTTAAAAAAAAAAAGTACAACAGATACCATATTAGTCTCATCAACCACTACCATCAATACAGTGTGAAGGATTTTGTAGTTTATATCTTAAAAGTGAACTCATTTGAATCCTGTGCTGTTCTCATTCAGAAATTCTCTAAAAACTAGTGTGATGGATTCCTAGAGCTCACATCCTGTAGAATATAGCTTATATCTGCTTACCAGATTGTCTTGGAAGGGATCCATTTCCATACTACTCATCTCATTTTGTTCAGTCAAAATTATGAAATATGAAGCAATACATTTCCTACCTAGTAATCTGCATGGTTGGTTTGGGTCTTTTGTTTTGTACAGTCTGTTGACGTTTGTTATGTGACTGAAACAAGTTTCTGAGTTAACTGTACTTTTATGTTATAAATATCTCCTTTCAGATGTTCGGTTGCTGCTTAATAATGACAATCTTCTCAGGGAAGGAGCTGCCCAGTAAGTACCAGATGCCACATACTCAGTTACATCAAAGCAAGATGTTTTTCAGTAAGACATTCACTGTCAGTAAGTGATTTGTTTAAAAAGATGTGTGCTTGGCAAGTAAAACCCTGTTGTGTGTTGTGAATCTTTGATCAAGATTAAATTCTTGGCAGAGGAGAGATCTGTATTGTATCCTAATGATTAGAGCAACTGTTTTGGAAAAGGATGACCTGGATTTTGGAACTAGTCTCCACCTTTTTGGATTTCATTTTCTGCTTCTTGGTATATGTTACAGGAACTGAACATCTGTAAGATACTATGTCCTTGGACCCTGCTTTTATATCAGAACATTACGCCTACTGTATTTTATGCCAAAATTAGTTTCATCTGTAAGAATAGAGATGTCTGCCTTAGTAGGTTAAATCCCTGTGGAATTTAAACTTTATCTGTTCCTCCAGTTTCTATGGGTTACTGTAAAGCTTATGTGTTTGTCTGTATCAGGTTACTTTTAAACGTAAATCATTGTGTAATGATGGTTGGAATCTGTAACATGAGCACTGAATGAACTAAGGGGGGTTCCAAGAACTTGGGCCTGCTAGATAATGAAGCATTAATATTTTTTGATGCATCATTGCCCAGATTATTAGCTATTATTTAAATCTCTTACAGCTACTAAGGAAAAAGATTGTGGTTGATGCAGGCTTTTGGTGTCTTTTTTCTCTTGTAGTGCATTTGCACAGTACAACTTGGACCAGTTTACTCCAGTAAAAATTGACGGTTATGATGAACAGGTATGACTACAACGAGATACTTGCAATGTTCCTTAAACTGTTAAAGATGTTCTGGTATGGGAACATATCTTGGCAAGAAAATGAAAAGAAATGCATTTTTCCTGCCAAAATACAAAGATTATGGTGCTCCCATAGTACTGGTTCCATAAGATAGTCATTTAGGGCATGTAAAGAGCTTGAAATTTCCGTCTGTGTTGTTGGGCTGAATTCAGTCAGACCCGATTTGGAGCTGTAGAAACAACTTGCTCCATCTTTAGGACTAGAAGACATAAATTTCTACATTGCATTGTTTGTTGTAGTAAGAGGGTAAGTTTCAGGATTATTTTTTCTGAGTCGGTGTGTCATGTTAGCCTCATCCTCTCTTGCCATATGCATATTTTGTTTAAAATGTGAGTCTTTGGATATGAATAAGCTCCAGTTAAATGTAGGATATAATTAGATTTGGCATGGTGGTGGGTTTTTTTGCTCTTTATTCAGTAGCAAATGTTATTAACTAAAACTTTGATACAGGTTTTGATAACAGAACATGGTGATTTGGGAAATGGAAAATTTCTGGATCCCAAGAACAAGATTTCTTTTAAATTTGATCACTTAAGAAAGGAGGCTACTGATCCTAGGCCCCACGAAGTTGAAAATGCCATAGAATCCTGGAGAAATTCAGTTGAAACAGCAATGAAAGCATATGTGAAAGAACACTATCCAAATGGTGTCTGCACAGTAAGTACTAAATTATATAACCACTTTACCACTATAGATAGATATCTAAAAAAAAAAAAAAGTAATTATTTGTAAACCAGGAAGATAGGCAGTTTCAGCTGTAAAGAATTTAGTCCTGTCAAGGGTTCATACAGGGAAATAAGGGAAAGCTTCAGAAGTTTAATATTTCAGCTATTGGATTACTAGTGGGTGGTTACTGCAGGTCATAGTGAAGACTTACCTCTCAGTTCTGAAGAATTTTTATTTCAGTTTCTTAAAGCACTAATGCTTTCTGTAGACTATTGCAGGTTGATCCTGGCTACCTGGCCGGTTTCTTTTTAAAAAAAAAAAAAAAAAAAAATCCATAAGATACAAATGTCTGTCTTGGCTTGGTTTATTGACAAAACTGTCAGTAAAGCAAACTGTTTTCTTTCCATCACATCTCCTATATATCAAAGTGCTATGTTCTTACCATCAGAATCAGTAGGTTCTGATGGCTTCTTAAAATGAAACCTCTCAGTCTGTACTAAAATAGTATTCATTTGCTCTTAGGAGCCCTATGACTATTTAAAGTTCAGCAAACTGATCTAATGATAGCTGTCCCGTGCTTTATAGTAACCTGGTGGGAAAAACTAACCTGAGAGGGGGAAGGGGGAAATCAGTTGCTGAGGTAACAACTTGAATTGGATTCCCAGGCAGTCAGATGAGTTACAGCTTCTGTAAAGGAAACCAGATTGCATGTTCATTGAGATCATTTTTAGTAGTATTTGATTTTAGGGGATAAAGCAGAACAGAGGACTAACCCCACCCTTTTAATCACCTTTTCGCTAGTCTGTAAAGGCTTAAATCATCATTTAGTTGTAGAATAACTGGTATCTGGAACTAGCTGGTAGTACATACTGTCACAGCGGTCACTGCTATAGGCTTAAAATTCCTATAGTTGCAGAAAAATGAGTTCACAGTGTATAAAATTTCAGTTAAGATGCTTGACCCTCAGATTTTCTAATCTTAAGTTTTTCAGCATTGTAAGTTGCACTGTAATGTTTCGTGTACTGAATATTATGTAAGAACCATAGTGGTTATAAAATTAAATTTTACAGTAACGATAATAGAACTAGATGTCTAAGCAGTTTGAGCAAGATAGATACTGAAACTTAAACGCTGTTCTCTTTTTTTTTTTCATTTCTAATTAAGGTATATGGTAAAACAATTGATGGACAGCAGACCATTATTGCATGCATAGAGAGCCATCAGTTTCAAGCAAAAAATTTTTGGTAAGTTTCTGTATGGATATAAGTAAAGTAAAATACAGCAAACTGATAAACATCTTGTATTTGACTTTTTTCTTCCTCCACCCCAAGTTTCTCTGCCAAAACTGTGTAGAAATCTCTTCCTTTGTGGCAGCTAAAATGGCAGACAGCACGTCTGCATCTCCTTTGCAGAACTTTGGGAACTTTGTAAAATTCCTTATGACTCTTCCAGTTTATCAGACCAGCACCAATACCCCTGCCTGTGTTTCGTAATACATTGCTTCTGCTTGTGTTGCTTCCTTTTGTGACTGACAGAATAAAAACAGTTCCTTCTAGTTTGCATGTCTTGGAGAAAGAAGGTGACTAAAGATGGATCTACTGTAGGACTTGAATCATTAATTTTTGGGTGAGGTAGATAAGAGTTCATTTCATCCACGATCACCTTTGTAAGCTGCAACTTGACTTTTTTTTTTTCTGTACTTAGTTGAAAGATGTTTTCCACAGTCTGGAGTGAACTTTGGATAGGTCCTTGCAGGAAACTGACTATAGTTGAGATAAATATCACAGTATTGGAGTTCGGTTAAGGAAGTATCTCCTAAAGATAGCTAATATATGCAGTTGTCTGAAGAAATGTATTTCATTATTATTTTATTTGTTATTTTGCATCTGCTTGAAATTATATTTAGTAATCCCATGGGTAATGAATGGAAGTGCAGAAATCTTTTTCTGATGCTGAAGGTGAATGTTACATATGCACAGTAATTTCAGCATGTCTGTATCAGTTAAATCATTTGCCCGGTATACTGTTCCATAGATTTTAATTGAAATTGCACAGTTAATAAATAAGTTCTCCTACTAACTTAAATTTGACTAGTTAAGTCTGCATGTTTTACATCAATTTAAAAAGTAACTTGAAATAATATTAATTTTCTCTTTAGTTCAGAAGTATGAATTAACTTTGGTATTCCAAATAGTTACTTTAACATTATAGTCTTTAAAGAAGAGGAATAGATATGCAACAACCCTTTATAGATGGGAAAAATCTTTCTTGAAAGTTTTCTTTAATAAAGTTATGGTCGGACGTCTATGGGTAAATATGGAACATGTTTCTAAGTTTTACAGGGGGTTAGTCAGACTCCAATTCTCATTCTTGGCAAGTTTTAATAAATGTATATTGGTGTGGGGAATTTGGGACTGAAGGAATGGATTCAAAGTTAACGATGCTCCTCAGTTATTGAGCTGTATGTCTGGATATCCAGCCCAAGCCACAGCTGGTATTTATTCTCAAGGTGTCCCAGCTTTTTACGCATTTGAAAGGCTGGCAGCCTACCATAAAAGCAAGTTTGTTGGATGATAGAAAACCAATACATGCTGAAGAACAATGTCCTATGAGTTTCTGAAAGACTATCATGATGGTAGGATGGATGGTTTATTGAGGAATGGGAAAGAAAAGGAAGGACAGTCAATCTCTTAGGAAAAACAAGATCTTAAGTCAGCAGAGGTAAATAAAGTACTGACACATTGTTTTTAACTTACAGCATTTCCTACAGAAGGATCCTTCTGAACTTGAACTCTTTTCTTGGTATAGCATCTTAAGGACAAAAAGGATATCACAGACTGGAAACATTGTGGTCATCTTAATTTAAAGGACCACAAAGTGACTAAGAAGCAAACAAATCTGTTAGCTAGCCATCGAATCCCATGCATTTCAAAACTAATATTGTACCAAAAATGTAGTTCAGCCCGTAAGCTTTCCTGTAACTAATGGGTCGGTCTTAAGGCTACCAGTAATATTAATGTCACAGAGCTGGGTGACCCTTTCATTTTCTCAGAGATGACAAATAAGTTTCTGAATTGCCTTAGTCTGAGTTTTCAGTGATAATCTATAATTTGGATATTGTCTGAAATAATAACCAATGGCTTTATAATTGAGTTAACATTAGTATCTAGGATGTGTCAATATAGATCCATTAGTAGGTGTTAATCTTGGTCTCTTTGTCTTTCTCTCCCCTCGTTGAATGCACTGGAATCTACACCTAACATTAGCAGGATTGGAACTCATAGTATCAACTTTCTTTCCTTCTTTAAGTGCAAAGGAGAAATTGAGAGACAGCCATGGTGTATTCTTAATATAGCTCTAATGTACTAACTTTCTAGTCTACTAACCTCATAACTAAATAAGAAAATGTCTAGTCTATAGGAAAGAAATCAGGTGAAGTGACAATCTCCCCATGCTGTTTTCCAGATGTTTGAAACTCCCTTTAAGCAATTTGGCAAGGATATTGAATTTGTGGTAGGAAACTGGGAGGAAATAGTTGTCCTGGAACAGAAATGCCAGAAGACCTGAAAGGCCTAGTTACAGTTCAGCATAGCAGAAAGTCTTGCTATATTCGTGTTCCTTCCATTCAAGTTTTTCATAGCCGATGTGAAGTGTGACTTTGGCTGATCAAGCAAGTCATCCAGGTCCTGGGAACAAAATACTGACTATATATACCTAATCAATAACAAAGGAGGGAAAGAACATTGGAGGCTTTAGGTATTTTCAGAAGTTAAGTCCTGTTGTAAAAAGGTCCTTACTAATAAATCTCCTTGGTCCACATCCAAAACTGAGGGTAAATACTTTGGGAAACTGTTCTGTTCCTGACTGATTACGGGGCTGAATTTTTAGGGGAAGATTTTGTATTCTCTGTTTTCCTTTGACTATCAGTTGTATGTTGTTTTGGGGGGTTTTTTCTTAACCAGTGGGATGACATCTGTTTTCTATTTTATTTTTTAAAGGAATGGCCGTTGGAGGTCAGAATGGAAGTTTACAATCACCCCTTCAACCACTCAAGTAGCTGGCATCTTGAAAATTCAGGTATGCTTATCTCAAACTGTGTCCTGATCAGTAAAGTCTCCAGTTATTACCAAGGGAGACTCAGGCCAATGTGTTAAGTATTCTAAGAGAATTTGGGGACCCAATAAGCAAAGCAGAGATGCCCATGTAGTTAAGTGTTATCAACTTCGTTGCATATTTACCTAATCCTTACAAACACAAAATACGTGTTTAATGATTCAGAAGACTTCAGAAAGTGTATTCATGTCGGCTAGGCATATACCTCTTTGGTTTCCTGTTTCTTGAATTTGCGGTGGCACAAGCCTTTCCTGAGGCTAGGCCCTTTCTGAAGTAGAACTTTTTTTCTTTTTAACTGATAATAGCAGGGTTTTTTTCATGTTACCCACCTTTTTATTCAGAAAGGTTGGAACCTTTGGTTTCAGTCATTCCACCATCTGAAATTTTTGAATCCGGGTCTTTTTCATTCAGAATTTGCCCTTCCTGTTGGCTTTAGGGCATTTAGAAAGGAGACCCTGTGCAAGCAGGAATGCAGAAATCCTTGACACCAAAGAAAGTCTAACTGTCATGTTGCAGGCAGGGGGACTTGACTTCCTGGGTTGGTTCCCTGGAACGTGTACGCATATTTTGCAGGAGCTTATTAAAACAATTCTGGGATCTGAGACTAGAATCTTAGTGCAGTCTGGCTTTCAGCATAGTACTTTATTATTTTTTTACGAGACATAAAGTCAAGTTCCCTTTTCCTGCTCTTTTTGTGTCCCCGTGAGTTTTGCTGCTCAGTGACTTGACTTCAGGAAGATGCAATGGAATGTTTTTCTAGCCACAGCCTGAGACTTAGGATGTTACTTTAAGATGTAGTAGATGTGTTCAGATCCACGCAAGCAGGGGGCCGGAATCTGATTTCCCATTCTGGGGCAAATTCTGTAACAACTGGAATGATAGTCAAAATGTGGACAGCCATTATTATGTTGTCAGATCAAGATAGTGATGGTAAGCACCCTAAATAACTTCTAGACTTCTCAAGACTTTGGGAGAATCCAAGTAAATTGTCCAGCTTGCAGCAAAACAGGCGTTTTCTCCACAGCATCCACTTTTGGTTAAATGTCTTAAGAGACTTTTCCAGAACAAGCAGGCAGGTGTCTGCCTAATTCTGGGAAAGGTTAGCCCAGTAGCCTAGAAAATATCCTGAACAGGGAAATTAGTCAGGTTTTAATCGGCATCTCAATTTGGGCACTAGCTGATTTTCTTTTATTACTATTTCATGTAACTGATCAAGACATTATTTACATTCATTAAAAGTCTGTGTTTTGGGGAGTGATGAAAAATTTTACTTTTTTTGCTTGTATAGGAACTACTTGTTTCATCAAGGAACTTTGAACTCAGTTTCAAATTTTTACAAATGGTGTACAATTTCTGCAATGTATGTGGGAGTGCTCGCCCTTCCCCCTTCCAAACAAACAAAAGTGCTTTAATTTTTTTTTTTATGGAGCAAAGTAATTTTCTAGAATATGAACTCACTACAACACTAGGGAAATTTCAGAGTACTAAAATTTTAGTGTTATTTGCAGAATTTTTATGATGGCAATATGGCCATTGTCCTGTTTCTGATAAGACCTTTTAAGAATATGTGGGGGAAAATTCCAGCATCACCTGCTGTCTTCAGGTGTCTTCAGTATTTTTAAGGTCATTTGCACAACTTCTTTTTTTTTTATTTTATTAATAAATTCTAATATAGGAGATTCTCAACTATCTTAATGTCTTCCATTGTTTGATTTTCTTTTAATTATATGTAAGGGGAAAACTGCAACAGCAGAGTCTTTTACTAAAACTAGGTCCCTGTGGTGCTTGATATGCCCCAACTATGCATGGAAAACAACTGATAAGTGTACTGGTAACTAATTTTATCTCTTAGATAATTTGTTATTCTCATCCCTCCTTAGTTAACCTTTCCAAGAGGTTCTGTTCATAAACATCATCCTTCTTGTAGTCTTCTGAACCCAGACCTAGCATTCTAGAAGGATGTCAGCAGTGAGGTATAGTACAGAACAGTTACTTCTCATATTTTGTATAAGATACAGCACATCCCAGAATTAGATTTGACTCTTCATCCCCATTAAGTTTTTAGGCCTGAGCGTTTGCCAAGAATGTGACTCAGTGAGACAGATAGGTGTTTGTGCTGATGTTGGCCTCGGAGCACAGGGGAGCTCTGGGCCCTCTGCAGTGGATTGTGATGGAGAAAGAGGGAGATTTATACTTCTCTGGGTTTTACTGTTTCATTGGGAGGCCTCAGAATTTTGCACTGAGTAAGCACTTCTCATCTTTTAGAAACTGCATTGAAAAAGGCTGGCGGAAGTTTCACCCAGTAGTGTTTGATTTGAAAAGAAGCTTATTTTATAGTTAGGATGATACGTTTTGTTGAAAAACAAGTACTTGACAATAAGCAAAATAACCATAGGAAATAATGTTTTTCTCATGTAGGAAACCTTTCTTTTGCTTAGGTATAGCTGTCTTACTCTGTGTCATGTTTTCTCTTTTTTGTTGTTTATAAAACTGCAGGTCTCTTGCATGCGTCATGATCACAATATATATATGAAATTGTAGTATTGTGCATTAATCTCCAAATTAAAATGTTACCTTGCCTAATAGACACAAATGCCTCAGTTCCTCATAACATCAACTACTTTGACTTTATAGATAATTTTTTTACAATTTTGATAAAGATACCTGTTTAAATGTCAGTGAGCTGCATAACTGTTCTGTATCAGTTATTTTGAATGATTACATGTAACTTTATCTGCTTCCTATTTTTTAAGTTTTCAAACAGTTTTATTAGAAACTGAATGTTTTCAGATCCTTCCCAACTGAATTTAAAAGTACTAAAGTTTAGCTTGGGTAGAGTTTTACTGGTTTTCTCCTCCTGCAGAATAATCAAGGAAACTGTTCTGTAGATACAATATTTTAGGAGTAAATAGATTTCATTCTGCTTTGCTATCTAACCTTGGCAAACTTTGTCTCAAATAGCTCCTCTGTCTAGATAAACACCAGCTTTTGTTATGAGCCATATCTAAGAGAAGGAAATATCAAAACCAGGCAGATCTAGAAAGGGAAGCTTAATGTTGCACTGTTCCTAGAAAACAGTTTGGGTGAAGCAAAAAACAACTTCACAGTATCCTGAAGCCTTGCTAAAACTATTCTCACTTTAAATATATCTTCACCATTTCAAGAGTTTCTAGTAAGATCACATAAATAGTATGTAGTCTTCTTCATTATGTTAATGAAAACCTTGGTTTAGTGGTAGGCTCAGCAGTGTTAGGTTTACAGTTGGACTCGATCTTAAAGGTCTTTTCCAACCTAAATGATTCTATGGTTCTATAACTCTTAACTTCTTTGCATGAAACACTACATAAGGCACATCAACACAAAAATGTTTCCAGAGTAGCTTCTTTACTGTTCCCCCTCTAAATTATTTAAATTCTTCAACATTTTGTTTTTCCTATTTGTTTTTGTTGTTCTGTAACATTTTGTGTGGTTTTGTTTAATCTGTACAGATTTGTTATACAATACTTTGATTTTCCTGTATGTTGTTCTGTAACATTTAATATCGGATTCTTGTTTAATTTTCTGTAGGTTCACTATTATGAAGATGGTAATGTTCAGCTGGTGAGCCATAAAGACATACAAGATTCTCTAACAGTGTCTGTAAGTGAACTTTAAAGACCTTAATGTGTGTTTTGAAATTACTTTCTACTTTGAAAAGAGAAGCAAGCTTAAAAAAAACCCTCAGAACTTTGGAGGCTAGATTGCTCTTCTACATGAATGGGAATTAATGTTCTAATTTATAAATATTTTGTATGTAATACTTACTACTTTTGCCTAACAGTTATTGTTTAAAAAAAAAGTTTAAAAAATTAAAATTAATGTGTGCTTACATGTGGCGTATAAGCTAAATTAACTTTGGTTGTAAAGCTTTAATTAGCTTGTTGTCAGTCTTTCTGCACTTCTGTTGTATTTAAACTTTGGTCTGCAGAGTGACCTATAGTATTAATTTTTGAATATGAAGGGGGTTTGAGTTATAATAACCCACTGAAGTAGTACAATGTCTAGTAGATTGCCTCCTTTGCTCATTGGGAGAAGGCCAGTATGCTAAAAATAGTAAACAAGTGCTACCAGTTGAGAAGCAGTAGTGGATATTCTCCCTTCATTTCCTCCCTGCCTGTAACTGGTGCTGTCAGCCTCTTGCTTTTCTGTACAAAAGGCCCTTTCAGAGATGCTTTGACTTGAGAAGCATAACGTATGTTATATTTAAAGCATAATTTTTTTCAACTTCTTTCCAAATGGATCATTACAGTAATGAAGAGTAGACAGTAGAAATAAAAATTGTTTGGGAATAGTACCAGAGGTATCCTTTAAGAGTTGGTAATGCTGCATCCTGAGCTACTACTACTTTTGAAATAATGCCATCTCTCCTCTACTGGAGACTGTGTTTATAAACAGTAAGACTTTCTGTTGGAGTGTTCTTTAATAAAACTTAAGACAGTGCAGTTAAACTGGCAAAGGGCAATTGTAAAAGTGAATAGTAGAAGTATTTTAATGGTAATGACTAGTGGTGACCAATTTGGCTCAAAAGCTCAATTCATCAATAAAGAACATTGTTTGTTAATATAAAGCAAGGCTTGTTGTCTTCTCAGTTGCAATAGCACCGTAAAGAATGGGCGAGTGTGGTGCCAATTGATAATGCTTCTGGAGCTGTAGATATAAAATTACTTTTGACCCCCTAAGCGAAGGGATCTGTTCAGTCTTTCATTCAACTAAGAGAAGGGAAGCTTCAGGGAAGATTATGTGAAAGAAGTTCTCCTTTCAGTAGCTTTTGCTTCACTTTCTATTGGGAAGAAACTTAATCCTGTTCCACATTTAGTAAAGTGGCAGAAGACCAATCAGTAGAAAAACTTTTTATATAACTTTCCTACCTCCTGCTAGAACAAAAGCAAGTATGCTGCTGGCTACCAATTTTTAGCCTTGGGTTTGAGCTTGATAGAGAGCAGAGGCTGTACAAGTTCTTGTTTCACACAGAAGGAATGCTAGGTAGATTAAAAGGGGTCCCAATGACTCCTTTTGTTGTTTGGCAGAGAAGCAATTTTGTACCATCAGTGGGCACAACTGAAATAAATGACTGAAGAGTTCTCCTCTTGCTAGAGAAGGTTACTTTCTTAGCCCTAATTTCTCTCTGAGCCAAATAAGACATCATACCCCTGAATTCTTCCCTTCATTAGCAGAGCCTTTGAAATCATTGCTTCAGTTCACTGAAAAGTCAAAACCCTTTAATTTGTTCTACTTGGCCTCTACCTCCTCCTTCATCTCCTTCTGCGATGTCCAGGAGCACTTTCACAGCTGCTAGCTGCGGTTTCATTGAAACTTTGAACCAGTTGTCGTTGAAGCTGCCATAGCTTTCTCCCAGTCTTTGCCGTTGTAGGTATGAGGGATCATGTGGAGCAAGAACACTCCTACCTTTCAACAGCTGCTGCAAAAGCACCCTTAGGAGTGTCTCCAGCACCAAGTTGGAAGTTTCAATGTTCATGAACCCTCACTTTCTTCTTGAGACTTCTTTCAAGCACTTCAGCTAATTTTTCTCCAGATGGACTGATGGGCCATTTTTTATTTTTAAAACAAATACACTTGCATACTTTAAGATGAGGCCCAAAGCCAAGAAACTGTTTACCAGTCATGATGACATTTGGACATTGTGGTGTATTGCACCCTCATTTTTGCAAGATGTACTTGGGGATGTTTTTAGAAAACCAGGTATATAAAGTCTAGTGTTTGCCTCAGCATAGTTGCCAGATTCAGAGTGCTTAGAGGTGAACAAATTTGTTTTGGCTTTTTGGTTGTATTCTGCATACTTCTGGGCTAGCTGGTGTTCTTTAAGTTTTCCAGAATTTGTACTGGAAATTTGACATTGATAATGTTAATATCCCAAGTTTTTAGACTTGTGTGTGTATGTTGTCATATTTCAAATGCTGTTATGTTCCATATGTCCTTTTATACCATAGAATTTTTAATCAAAATACTTTAATGAGCTCCATGGTAATCTTTATGCTTGTTGCAGTTGGACTGTTTTTATTTTTAAGATAATAATACAAATATAATAATGTGGCATACACCTTTTGGATGAATGTTTTGCTCAGTTTTGGTTTAGCCACTAAGTGGTCATGTGTTCTCATGGAATCTGCCTGACATCTCTCATCACTAAAGGAAAATACATAATTCAACTGGTCTTAGAATCATGCTGTACATGAGACCTAATTCAAATGCTCTTTTTCTAGAACGAAGCCCAAACAGCGAAGGAATTTATAAAAATTGTAGAGGCTGCAGAAAATGAATATCAGGTATGTTGGAAACACACAATATATCCTTACTCACATGTATAACATTACCATATACTTAACCAAAGCTAGTATTCTACAATTGGCAAGCTTTTGATATTAAGATAATGCAGTTCCATACAAATATAAATAGACCACATGCTGCTATTAACTGTATCCTCCGTTTCCATACCTTCTGGTGATTGTACTCATGTACTTACTGTTACATTAGGAGTCTTTTTTTTTTTTTAGAGCAGAAAACTCCCTAGTGTGATCAAATATCAGCAATTCTGATCTCTTTCAGTTTTCGTGCATTCCTTAAGTGGAATTTTTGTGCAGATTCTGTTCAGAGGCTACTGTTAGACAACTTTGCATTATTCATTTCAATTAGTCATTTTAAAGTTAGAAAAGTATAACTGTTCTAGATCTCCTCTGTAGAATTGGATTCATGTTCAGTTAAGTCTTGAACATAAGGTAAATTCCAGACACCATGTTCTGTGAGTTTTTTAAAAATGGTCTTTAATAAAAATCTACTAAGTACGTATCATATACATTATATTCAAGCTTGTACGATGTGTGGACTGACTCTACCATCCCCGCAGAAAAAAGTGTCTTAAATTAATGATGTATGAGCTAATTCCAATCAGCACTTTATTCGTGCTGCTGATTAAGCACACTGTGGTTTGCTGAAACACCTAGGCTATGTCAGGTTTATTGCATCTGTCTCACTAATTTTCTTCACATAGTTTCAATCTACATGTAACAGCTTTCCTTCATAAAATATTTTTATTTGGCATATTTTTATTAAGTCTAAGAGGTAATAGAATACTCAATCATTTAACTTTTTATGTAACATCCTAATTCTGTTGTTCACGTGTCTTTGTTTTGTATGACTTTGTGTTTAACAGACTGCTATCAGTGAGAATTATCAGACTATGTCGGACACTACTTTCAAGGCCTTACGTCGACAGTTGCCAGTTACCCGCACCAAGATTGACTGGAACAAGATCCTTAGCTATAAGATTGGAAAAGAGATGCAGAATGCTTAAAGTGAACGTTGCATGACTGGATCATTTTAGTGTTCTTGTATACAAATAAAAATTATTACAAAAAATATTTGGAACTGTCAAATCACCCAGTCAGCATGGGCTTTTGCCATTGAAAATCACTGTAAGTAGTTTGGTTAGAGCACAAAGCTTAGCTTATTGACTTTTTTCCTTTTTCTTTCTTTTCAGAGGATTGCAACTTCAGTATAGCTGAATATCTTCCCTTAGAGTTTCTGTTGTACCTTTATTTTTTTATAATGAAGAGACCATGCCTTTAGTTTTCAATTACACATTAAGAACAGTTTGAAAAATATTTTTGCATATGATATCCCTTTCTCTTGCTTTCATGTGAAATAGACAACTTCCAAAATTTGCTGGATTCCTTGTGGAGATCAGTAATGTGCATTTCTAGGTCAAGGTCAACATGGAGTTAGCCATAGGTGCTGTTCTTGAAATCATCTGTCCTTTCATTGTATGTAAAATTGGGAAAAGCATTTTCTATATCGTTTAAACCTTTCAGAATACTTATTTAGCTTGCTCCATGGTAACTAAATTAAAAAAAAAAAAAAGGCCAAGATCTAACACTGTTTTAAGATTTTGAAATTAAGTAAAAGTACTTATTTCAAAAATGCATTTAATGCTTTGTTCCTGACAGTTACTTAAATGAGCTTAAACTCCATCTGCCCTTGAGGGTTTTTTATTATAAAGCCACAAATGTATTATAACAAGGCATATTGTAATATATATAATCTTGTACTCATTACTATGTCTGTCAGTTTATTTTTTTCTTGGATTGAAATGTACTAAAATTCAATGTGACATTAAAATGCAAATTTTCTATTTATTTGAGTATCAGATTGCTTCCTGATATAGCCTATTTTTGGTGTTTCTATCTTTTTTTAAAATACCACTTAAAACAGCCACAAACTTGTGGCCTATTGGCTATTCTCAATGTATTTAGAGGTTCTAGTATCATTATCCACTGTTTCCACCTGCATTTAAGAAACATCTACATATGGAAGTCTGCTTAAAGCAGGTATCTTCTAGCTTCCTATTGCCTACAGAGGATGGAGGAAATTACAAGACCAAAAATAACACATTTGTTTGAATGTGAAGAATACTTTCCCTGTCTGATGTATCTTGTATTGAAACTGGCCATCAGGTATCTAAAAACACAGTCTTCATTACAAATGCTGTGTAACACTTTTGTGAAATGCATAGATTTCATTTTCAAGTGGATGAAAACCTGTTGTAAAATATGCTACCTGATTATATGCTCATGACAGAAAATTAAACAGCTTTTTTTTTTGGAATGCAGATATTAATGCACATTTCTAAACCAGTAAAGCTTACACAAAGGTTTTATATCTTTGTTTACAGCATGATCCAATTAATTACCTTTTCAGTTACAGCATAGCAAGAGAAAGAGTCTAGACTTGTACTGAGTATGAAAATGTAGACACAAAGTAGTTTACTGTTTGAATTGTAATAGCAATACCCCTATATTCTCTTCAGTGCTCTCTTACAAAGGGGTATGGAATTAACTGAAGTTCTTGAAATTGCTGCTACTTTACAGTACTAAACTGTATAGTAGAAGAGTGGGATTTGTTCTACCACAGTCTTCCTGGAGAGTTGCCCTCTTAATTGTCTTCATACATCAGCTATTGAACCATGTTCTTTAAAAGAAGGCTTATAAAAGCTGTGTGTGAGCTAATTACAGATGCTGAGTCACTGTCAAGTCAGTCTGTCAGTCTTAACTAAGATCTAAATACAAACCTTCTTTGAAGAATTTCTTCAACATATTTAAGAACAAGCTAAAAAATAAAAGACAGTGAATGGACACTTAAGAGAATTGTTAACGGGCAACAACGGTGCAAATAACTTTTGTAGCTGTTAGAATATTGCGTATGACCGGAATCAGCACTGGCTAAAAGTCAGAATGCTATTTTTCTTACCTGAAATAAAAAGCTAATTTTAAATATATTCCTAATAAAGAGGTATTTTACTGTGAAGTACTCTATTGCTGTGTTTCCCTCTCTGTTTATTCAGTCCTGTGATAGTCTTAATTCCTTATCTTCAAAGAATGGCATCTTACAGGTTCAAGTCTACCAGTAGGGTGACATAAGTAGATTTGTATTACTTAGTTTTTCCTGTTGTGTTAATTTTTAGTCTGTGAGATAATTTTACACCTTGAAAATCAAATTTATTAAGTTATAGCTTCAATAAAACAATTTATAAGTAAATCAACTATTCTGTTACTTTTTCAAAATGGTATGCTGTGTCATATTTAGGGGTAATGACTCCCCAGATGAAGCTGACCTGAGTATCAGCTGAGGCACATGGCACATTTGGAGTTCTTGATTTCCCTTAAAATTTTGGATGTCACTCGCCCTTTTTTGTTTCTATCCCTTTTGAATTGGAGAACTTCAGAGCTTGCTTGGTAGACTTTAGAGTATTTTGTGTAGGTAAAGCACTTTCTCTGAGAAATTTTGCTGTGGAAATTGTCTTAATGTGAATTACTATTTGTTTATATTCTATTTTTAAATATAAAGGTAAGCTTTGTATTGTGGAATGTTGATGTACTAGACATTATGGCTTGTAATATGGACTTGTAAAGTGCTTGTGTTTATGAAGTGTGTTACATCTTATGCATCTCAGTGCTCCTTTATACAAAGGAATTTTAAACTTAAGCAAGTAAGCAATTGTTCTTTCTGAACATCTGCAACAGGAGTGACAATTCTGCTTTCAGTTTCTCCTGAGTAGTCCCTTTTTTGTATGTCTGTCTTAATTCATACTGCAGGTAGAATGAAACTTTAAAATCATTGTAATTTTGCTTAGACCACTGCTGCTTCTTACGCTCTACATGCTGAAAGGAGTTCTGCCGGCTGGTTCAGTTGGGAACACTGCAACGCACTTCACTAGTAAATGGTCGTTCAGCCCAGGGTTAGAAGTACGGTATGAGACTGAACATCCAAACAGATGTGTTCTCTTTAAGGGACGACTCCAGCCGCACGCATGGCAGTGAAGTAGTTTGTGCAGTTTGGGAGTAAATCCCTTCCTTCAGGCAGCTTGAAACCACCTATGCATTGAGGATGTCTGGAGGATCAGACTAAACATGGCCTTCAAATTTCTAGACTGTATATACCGTAGGTATAGAAGCTGAACATCAACTGTTTGATTTATGGATTCACCCCTGTCATAGTGAATTACTTGCTGACACAGACATAGCTTCTGCTGCATTCGTTTACTGGAAAGACTGCAACTGTTCTTCCTCTGATACAACTGTAAACTAGGTTTAGATTAAACTTAGTTTGTTCATAACCTTGAAGTGTGAATTTTTGTGTAACGGTGTCAATGCTGAACTTTTTTTTTTTTGGAAAGGGGAAAATCTGCATCAGATTTAAACAAAAAAAAGTCAATTTTTTTTTCCATAGCTAAAGGAAAGGAACTGTGAATATGTACTTTATTCCTTGTGTGAAAATGAATGCTTAATACTTGGTAGGTTTTCTTAGTAGCAATATTTTCCTTTGCTACTGTGATTGGCTTACCTGTAACAGGTATTGCTCAGCATATTATCCATGTGCTCATCACAAGAGAGGATAAGAGCAGTAATCGTTGCCTTAAAGGAGATATTCTGTAAACACATTTTGACTTTTCTGTGCATCTTTTCCTTGCAAATCAATAAAGTTGTGCAGGGGCAAATCTGTTAGGTTTATTCCTCCTAAGTCAAGAGGAGCATGTAGGGACTTTTGCCTGTAGTTTGAAATAACTTCAGGTCTGAAACAACTTCCAGCTTACAGGGTTGTAAATGTCTCTGCTAAAGTAGTATTTGGTTGGTTGGTTTGGGGGGACAACTCTACATGCCAATAATGACTTGTAGTAAATACTCGCTTCAGTTTTGTATCTAAATGTGTTTAATATTTTTCAGTGTCAAGTATATACTGTAAGTACAGCTACTGTGGGCATCAGTGAAGGAATTGAGAGTACTTCCTTTAATAAGTAGTTTTCCAGTGTCCAACTCAAAAGTTTGAGTTACCTTTCAAGATTATTTTAGAAATCACTCAAGAATGATAACGTACAAGGCTGAGCTACAGCTTTGGTACAATGCTATAAACGCAATACAAGCAGTGTTGTGAGGAAAAAAACTTACCATCTCTCTCTTAGCAAGTAAAAATGTCCTCAGAGGGATTGCCAGTTACAGTGCAGAAGCCTGCCCACGTAAGCGTTACCTCTTGTGGTACATTGGGAACCTAGGCTACTTTGCTCAGACGTACAGAAGAGAGTTTTGGTCCCATGACGTAAAGAAGGGGCTCAACTCCCTGGAGCAAATGTTCTTATAACTGGCTAAAAGAAAACTAGGCTATTGCCTCTTTTGCAAATAAAGTGTTTACCTAACTGAAAAATCACAGTCACAAGCTCTTGAGAGCAGGAAGAATGCTTACTTTTCATTCTCTTAGGCTGCAGTGGATTTAAAATGTTTTCCTTCCTCCTGCTTGAGCTGCCTCCCTGCCTGCTGCCCTGGCTTTCTTGGGTACTGGGTAGTGGTGTGTATTGTCTCGGAGCGGGCAGCTGTTGCAGAAGCTGGGTACTAAAAGTTACATGCCCAAAGGCAGAAGTGTTCAAATTCTTGCTGTGCTGTGAAGGTCCTAGAAGGGCTAATCATGCAGCAAGGGGCCCAAATTTCACTCCTGGTATTTGGGATGCCATCGTGCTGCCTTTTCCCAGGTAAGGCAGTACATCCAGTTGTAATGTAAGATGCGTCAGTAAGATTATAAGAGGTACAAGAATGTGCGCTGTTATGATTTTCCTTAAGGAAGAAAGGTGCCATGTGTTTCCACGCAACCAAGTCTCCTGTTCAGCCTGGAGAGCGGGAACCTGATGCTGCAATTCTGAAGAAAGGGTCAGTTAAGTTAAAGTTGCGCTCCCGCAGCGCAGGTCTGCTGGAGGCTGGCAGAGCACTGCCAGCAGAAGCCTCGGGTACCCAGTGCCCTGCGAGCTGTGGCCTCTGCTGCCTGCCCGTCTGGGTACACGCGCTGCTCCCGAACCTGCGCCTTGCAAACGGCAAGGGCGTGTTGCAAGGGTGGCTCGAGCTGTTCTTCCCGTCCCACCATGATCTGTCTTAACCCAGTCAAAACTTCTGAGGATGCTCTCCCGAATGCCTCTGTGGCCCTTCTGTTAATAACCGCTATTTGTACAGTGACCCAGCACCTGATTCTCCTGTCTGCTGGTCTAACCATGCAGAAATAACTTCCCCACAATTTGGAAATTAGGGAAGAAGGCTTGGAAAAGGAGTAAGCTAACTACAAAATAAATCAATTCAAAAGATGAACTGATTTTTTTAATACATTTTCAACTTTGCTGTGACAGTTAAGGCTAATACATGCGCAAGCAACTGGAGTAGAAATCTGACTTTTCAAGAGTCATTAGCAGTTTCAGACTAAATATGGGGAAGAAAAATCTGCTTCCTTCTTTCCTTTTGTGTGATGCTGCATTGCCAAACCAGCTTTCAGATGCTGTAAAACTGGAAAGCTTTGCAAGTCTTTCACTTCATTGTAAAAATAGGAACATAAGGTAGCAAAAGCATGGTTGGCCAAAAACCGGTTGTGGTTAGACTCGAAGGTTCAGCTATTCCATTGGGAGATTTCTGAACAGTCGCGCTGTTAGGAGTATTGAAATCCTTGAATGGAAAGCAAAAGCTCAAAAGCTCATCTTGTATTTTTTATTCCACAGTGTGGCAGGATCCCCTGCATCTCGACTGTACGTGGCAGGACAGAGGTTTGTCCTGTCTGTGAAAGAAATTGTTAAAGATTGTCATTCCTCTCCCGAGTTCTTGCAGGGCTTTGGAATTATTAGTATTAAGGTAGATATTAGGAAAAGTTAAATCTTCCTTGCTGGATCTTAACCTCTTTTTATCTTAGCTGTGGGCATACAGAACAGCTAGTTTCCATTTTCTTTGCAACACGTTTTATGTATTTGAAGAGCGTCTCCAGACTCCGTAGCTTTTAGGCCAAAGACTGAATCCAGCAACTCTAATTTCTACATGAAATTCAATACTTTAAGTCATTTCTCTACATCCTGCTTTTTGGTTTCTGTTCATTTTGAGAAGCAGATTGATTGTTTTTCTCTGATTATTGTTCGTTTTGGTCCTGGGGATGTCGCAGGCTATCACGATACTAATATAGTACTTGGATTTCCTTGTGCTAGAATTTGGCCTAGAATGCTATAATATTCTCTAGTATTCTCCTCAGCAGCAATTAGTCATTTTAAAGCCCATGCAAAATTAAGGAGGGAAAAAAAAAAATACAAACCAACAACCAACCACTGCTAGGTATGTGTGCCTGATGTTATCCTTCTCTACCGATAAAGTGGGCACTAGGAGTGTACAAAAATGAGACCGTTCAGTATCCTAATGATGTGGACCAGCCAGCAAATGGATTCTGAGCTAAGGGAATGCCTGGAATGAAGAGTCAAGGGCTGCTGTGAACTTGTCCAGGGTGATAAGCTGGATCCTTATTATCTGGGATATTTGTGCCAACAGCAGGCAGTTTGTTTAGCAGTACCTTGGAGGCATTGATGTCAGTCAAAACCAAGGAGGTGAAATGCACCACCCTCTCTTGTGCTAGGAAGCACGTAATATGCTTTGTTTCCTACCTTTTTTCTATATGGAGGAAAAGAAAATGAATCCGTGATCAGTCGGAGTTCCCAAGTCAGCCTAAGCTAGGGGTCCAGGAGGAGAACTTGCCCTGTCCTCAGAAGCACTGAAGTACATCTCGCCTCTTCTGCCATGCATTGGTGAAGACTGGATGGTAGCTGGTGTAATGTCCATGTATGTCCCAACAGCTCTGTGTGTAGGAATAGGTAGTATCCTCACTCCACCAAGCTAGCCAGAACTTCTCATAGAGTGTCAGGAAAGCCTGTGTCATTCAAGAGCTTGTTTAAAGTTCCTGCAGGCGTGTACTGAGTATGAAGAGTCCTTTAGCTGTCACGGATGCCAGGTGCCAGCTCAACTGCAGAAGACTAGACCCGAGAGATGCTGCTAAGAAAGTAAATGCCATATGCTCATGAAGAATTGAAGTGCTGCTCCTGTTCTAGGGCTTTGCTGCAAGACAAAGGCAGACATTGCTACATAATTGATTCTCTGGGTGCAAGAAGATCTGGAGTTAAGATGCAAGCAAAAGAATCTGTTGAAGTCAGTAATGAGCAGATGTCCTGTCCCAGTTCATTACTAAACTTAAGTGAGCCATCATCTTCCATTTAAGAACTTGTCTACCTCTCCTTAGCTCTTTCAGCTGGATGCCGTGTGCCTCGCAGTCCTACCAGCAGTTAGTGTGACCAGAATTGCTACCCAAATTGTAGCTGCTGACACAGCGTGGTGACCCAGTACCTGGTGTCAAAACACAGATGATGGCAAGCTTGAGAAGCAAGGCAGTAGCAGATGCAACCTAGGCAATCCCACAACCAAGGATCATTGTTCTGGGAAAAATCAAAATTGCAAATGAAGGAACAGACCCAGTGAAAGAGGTTCCATGGTTATCTTAACAGTGGATTTTCACTGCAGATGATGGGTTTGCTACAATCACGTGGCTGTCTATGGTGGTGGAGATCACCACAGGAGATGAAAACATGGGTGCAGCAACCCTTACTATGTCCTTTGCTCAGAACCTCTCGTAGTCTAGTGATGAAATTGTAAGGAAAAAACCCTTCCATATGGCTATTTGTGCCTGCCAGCAAGGTTAGGAAGTGCTGAGGGGAAAGAATGGAAGTGTACAGGTGAAGCTCCCTGCTTACCCACCAGGGTTTTTATCTTCTTCTTCTTCTTCCCTGCTGCTGTGCAGAGCAACTGATTCATTCAGCACGGTGGAGACAAACTGGCTTCTTCAGCTGCACTGATTGTGTTTAAACAGAAACTGAAGTGAGCCAATGCTGGAATCAAATGTAAATGAGGATTCATCACATGTGCAAAATAGGTATATTTGTCTGGAACCAAAATGGGAGAGAAGAATTCCCACTGGAACAGCAGAGGGGAAGGTATTAGGCAGAGCAGACTTGGGCTAGCCTGCAGGAGAGGGACTCCTAAGGAGTTAAAATCTCAGCACAGGAGATAAAAGTGCAAAATAGAAAAGATAAAGACTTTGGGAACAGTCTGTATCTCGGGGTGGAAAAGGCCTAATAACTACTTTGCTGGGGGGGGGAGTGCGCGGGCAAGGAAAAATATAACAAAAGTAATGGGGGAAGCAGCAAGGGTCTGTCTTCCTTTCTAAAAATGGGTAAATAGCAGACATGGGAATTAAAACGAGTCCTGTTTCTAAGGGACAATGTGTGGAAAGGGCAGGGTATATTGAGAAGGGAAGGAATGGAAAGCCACCCAGACAACTGCCACCTGCATGTGTGGCTCTCGCCAGCATGCAGAGCACCCTAGATGCTGGGCAAGTCACCTCTGTCGCACCTATCGTGGGAGGCTGGGGGGGGGGGTGGGGGGCAGCGCAAGATGCCCTTGCATGGTCACCATTTGGCAAGGAGAACGAGTCTGAGGGAAAGAGCTTTGTAGTGATACTGACCTCTCCCAAGTTTGTATCTGAATAAAGCTCTGGCGTAAGGACTACTGTGCTCCATTTATGTATTCGGAGCTATTGCAGAGCAATTTTGTGCCAGCGCTGAGCCTGCTGCCCAGACCTTGGTGCCTTCTCCCAGCCGCTGCAGCACTCTGCTCACCCTACAGCTGCAGAGCCACCACCCTTTTCCCCACACAGCAGCAGCTGTTGGGATTTAGGAGAATTTTGTCTCCATTTAATGGTCCTTACAACCCTCCTTTGCTATGGATCCGCTCATCTTTTTCACCTGGAGGTGTGCAAGCCCAGAGAAGCCCAGATTTGCAGAAGCACTAGCTGTTTCAAACTGATACCAAGCTGGAGTTCAACAAGTATGATGTCACGAGTATTCAGCAATGCACAAGATCCCATACTAGTGACTATATTTAGTGTTATTCCTTCTCCATCACAGCTTTTTGTTTGCAAAAGAGATTATGGAAAAAGCCCGTATGAAGTCTGTGAAGTACTTGGTACTGTAGTGGCAAGCATCATGAAAGAAGCCATCAGGGAATGAATAATATTGTATCTATAGCAGGATTTCAATAATAGGTAGTAAATGGGGCTGGGGATATGTACTGAACAATGGGACTGCAGGTATCAACCAGTGCTCGAGTACAAACACACCTTGTTCTCAACAAGCCAGTGGGATACGTGAGAAATGTGCTGTTTCCTGGGGCTGCAGGCACCCACCTCGCCCCAACATGTATAACAGTCTCGGCTACGGTTGTCCAATTACGCTCGGCTGTGCAGTAAATTCAGGGCTGTATGGTAAGAGATAATAAGTGGGATATAAGCTAGCAGTAGTTTATGTCAGGGAAAGTAATTTTACTTTTGGCTTACCAACACAGGCGTGAGAAGGAAGAGAATTATCTCAGACCTGGTGGGGCTCCATCGCATTACTCTTCTGTGTTCTTCACAATCGGAAGGAGGCCGAAATATAAAAATGCTATACATAAGCATATCTATAATGTAGAATTCACCTAGGTCTGAGTTTGGCTAAAGAGCACATGATCTATTCAAATAATGTAGAAGAAAAGAGCTATGAACTATTCAGGTTAATATTAAGAGTGGAAGGAAGGCCTACTGTGAAACCAATGACATTTCTTCTTGAAATACGGTTCAGGTAACAAATGTGAGCATCCCACTTCAATGCAAGGTGTGAGTTTGGCACCAACAATTAATGCTGAGCTTTGTTTTAGAATGTTGGGCAACCCAGGTGTCTGTACCAGTGGCAAGCTTCATTGTGTCTTTCCTGGACCCATCACGTGCCCACGCAGGGCCTGAGACGGGCTGCGGGGTCTGCAGCTCCTGCTGGCTGAACAAGAAATGTTTTACAGACAAGGGCTGCGTGCGTCAGCATCCTCAGAAGTGAGAAACACTGCCCGTGGGGTCATTCTGCTGCTTCATGAGCATTAGAGAGTGTAATCCACTCTCTTGGTCTTAGGCCAGGCTTACTCTGAAATGGCGCTTTTGCAGCCAGGCCACTTCGACTCAAGAAATAGCCGTCATGGTTTTTTCCTTTCCAGAACTCTCTTTCTCCTTAACGGACTACATCAGGGTTAGCAACAAGGCTTTCTGTTTAGGCAGAGATTATTGGGTAAGTTTTCTTACTACAAATCGGCAAAATATGTTCCTCCTTTTTTCCACAACATATAACCTAAATATAGTGAGGTAAATGTAATTTGGGATAGTGATTGCATCATTACTAAAAGGGGAGGCAGGATGGACTGGATGAAAGGGTGCTGTGAGAAAGGAATTTGGATGTGAAGAATGACTGCTGGGTGCAGAAGAGAGAATGCCTTGAACCAGCAAGAATATAAATTAAACAAAACAGACTGAAGAGCAAAGGAGGGAAGAAAGTAGGGTATAATGAAGCTAACGTGTAAGACAGACAATTGTTCTGTAGCCTGAATTGAAAGACAAGAGCTCATGGAGACCTTCATCCGCAGAGAGGGAAAGAAGATGGGGGCTCCATGGTTGACATGGGTTTCTCAGCAATGATGTACTGGAGGGATGTGAAGAGGAGAGACAAGCGAGCCAAGGAGGGAAGAATTGCGTCAGGCAAGGCAAAAGGACATTTTGGTACTTGATTTTGCAAAGGTTTAATGAGATTTGGCTCAGAAGCCAAATCTAGCTGTGATATAAGGAAATTGTGTGCCATTTGGATGCTACCTACTTCCATGGCAGAGGATGTGCTGCTTGCTCCATCCTCGTCTGCCTACAGTCAGAGCTGTTCTTATCCTCTGTAACAGTTGCCAGCCTCAAGCAGCAATCACTATCTGTACATGACCCAGCACTGTCACTGCTCGATTTCCTTCATCTGAATTTCTGGAGATTAAGTAAAATGTAACTGTCAGTGGATTTCTATGTTTCTAGCAATACGTGGCTGGTAAAGATGCTGCGTTGACAAATGACATGGGAAAAATAAACTATGCTCTGCTGATTGCAGATTTCAGAGGATAGGAGTTGAGACCTTTTTCTCTCTTAAAAAGTTTTTTTTTTATTAAATATAGTACCAATGCTCAGAAATTAAAGACCACTCTCAATATCTTTTTTCTTAAAAAAAAAAGGACAAGATACCAAACAGCAAAAAAATTCCAGGTCTTCTCCATCTCCTGCACCAACAAATGCATCTCCTTGGAAAAAAAAAAAAAAAAGGGCAGATTTACTGTTTGGCTGCAGTCCAAGGCATGGATGTGAGGAGCTGAGCTCTTGTCCTCTTTCTCGACCTAAACAGGGGAGGGAGAAACCAGCGCTGGTTCCCTCCGGGCTTTTCACCATCTGTCTCTGCTTCCCCGTTTCTCCCACAGCCTTGTTTGCCTCCGGTGACGTAGAGAACACGTGTAGATGCAGATGCCAGACTCTGACTTGCCAAGAGCTCTTTTTTGACCAGGGGCCAACATCGCAGCTCGCATGGTTCCTTTATGAATCCTAAGCATATACCATCTCGTACAAATACTGACATGTCTTGGTCCACCACCTGATTTTTATAAAGGATCTTCATAAAATGCCTCAATGAATATGTGTGTCCACCTACTTCGTAAAAATATGTGTGTGTTACTGGGGGATATTTCCATGGATTAAAAAAATAAATAAATAAATTTCAATGTGCTTTAGCAATTGCCTGTGTTTGGGATGGGGCATTCTGCCCCACACTGACACCTAAGTGTGCTGATGGTCAGGGTGGAATTCCCATCTCATTTTTAGGCAGAAAAGTAATTTGTTAGGCAAAAAGGCAAAAGAAGAAAACAGGTTTGGGAGGGTTTTTTGTTTGTTGGTCTTTTTTGTCCGGTTAAGATTTATTTCGAACACTCCCTGAAAATACTGAAACACCGCTTTGAGTTGCACCTTTCTTTGCCCTGTCTTTGCATTGACATGTGATTCTTAACTGAGCCAGGTCTGACTCAGCTTTTGTGACTTGTCTTGTAATTAAGGCAGCTTGTTGGTTGATTTTCTTGTCAGTAAAGATCTTAAAGCGACTTTCAGGTGGTCTTTCCTCCCTCCCCTACAACTGCCCAGACACGTTGTAGGTCACCCTGTTTTCTGGCAGAGTCCCTGTGACCACGGACAACCCCATGGGCTTGAGGGAGTTTGCCTTCTCGTTGTCTTCCCCATCCTCCTTCGGATTAAGCAGATCTCTGGGAATCTGAAGATTCAGCTCCCTCAAACTTGGCTCCCCTGCTTTCTGAACCGATAAAACAGGCAGAACTTCATCCCCATGTTCCCACCTTCATACTGCTTTGGAAGTCACAAGGAAGACAATTTTTTTAAGCTTTTTGACAAGTGGTGCTTGAGGCATGTGAGTGCTTATTTGACTTTTCCTTATTAGTAATGGTGGCATATTTTTAAATATTAGTGTCTTCCTTTAAGCTGAAGAATACTCCTGTAATACTGTAATATCTCACTTTTAAGATGGGGAACAGAAACTTCAGCCTGGGCACACTGCTCAGAAGTCTCTAGTTGCATACTTTTGAAATATCTTTGTTTTAATGAAAATACATTGATTAAATTGTAAATTAAGCATTAATTTTTATTTTGGTCCTTCTTAGCATATTGTCAGTTCTCCGGACTGTGACTAAGGAGGGTGTGCTTTAGCTGAAAACAGATTTTTCACAAGTGTTTAAGCCATTTTATCGAGCCTTTGGTAAGTCTGAAAAGTGCTGGGTATGGGATCCCATGAACTCTCCTCCGGTGCTTTCCCTCACATCCGCATGCTGTTTCTCACCATCACCGATTGCAGTTTAGACTGCCATCTCCAGTTCATCCCTGATACTGTTTAATAGGCATCTAATACGTTTAATAGGTGCACTGTATGCATACATATTTCTATGTATATAGATACATGTGTAGATATATGCATGCATGTGTATGTATACATATTGTTGTTTAATATGTATCTAGATTAAAAAGTGTTAGGTGTAACACTGCTTGGCTGGATTCAATTGCTAACCCGGCATCAGCTGAGGGTCAGAGGGACGTCTGGCTCCTTTGAACCACGCTGACAACATTTCCCAGCACTCACAGACGTCTGGAGCCGATGTGGGTCTTGTATGTGCCCTTTCTGAACCTCCCTGATAAATGTGCCTGGCCATCTCTCGGCTGCCAAGAAACCTGACGCAATCTTATTTTATAGCCGGGCTCCAAGGGGATTGTACATTATGGGCCTAGAAAAAATTATTGATTTCTGAAATGTTCAGACAGAAGATGTTTTGAGGTTTATTTTCTTTAAAAAAAGGATTTAAAACCCCACTACTTTGGATCTGGACCCATAAAAAGATTGGGTGGGCAGACTTTTCAAACTAGACTTTTGCTGCATAGTGGTGGTCACATCTTTTCTTTCTTACTTGCCAGGACCCAAGGTCAAGAGCGTTTCTTTCTTCTGGAAAAAAACGGTCACTTCACTGTACCTCATGCTTTGTAACCGTCATCACTTCTGCTTCCTGATTTCATTTAGCAAAGTCACCAACAGTCATATAAGAAACTAGGAACCCTAACTCGGTTTGTGGCAAACAAATTAGTAGTGTTTGCAGTTACAAAGTATTCCGAGGTAGGAACTGGGGTACCTGAGGGGTTGTGTCAGAAAACACTTAAAACGAGTGAGATAATTGAGTGGCAAATCTTAGCAGAAAGGTAAAAGACTCTTTTTAAAATCATTTTTGTCCAACAATCACTTCAGCTGTATTCTGTTATGCCTTGACTTAGCAAATCAGTGCCTGGAGCCAGATGACACTTAATATAATCGGGGCTCTTCACAGTACTGAACAGTTTGCTGCTGTCACTTGTGAAATGCATGTTTTAAGGCTTTGTATTAATACTTGGCACCCCTGTTGAACGGAATTGAAAGAGGAGAGATAACTGGTGTTAAACAGAGCCTGAACTGTGAACTTGTCTTGAACGTCAGCTTAGGTGCTTCTTTAATAGGGGCAACAGAAACGTAATTCATCGTATGAGTGCACCAAGCCAGTCATGAGCCAAGATAGCCTAACGGGTAACTGCTCTTCACCTCATGCAAACATGTGGATTTAGACACATGCTTTTTCTTTCTTTCTTCACATTATTATTATCATCATCATCATCATCTTCTGTGTGTAGCACCCAATGGGAAATCCACTGGCGTGTGCTACTGGGAGCCTGCAGAGCTGGCCTCTGTTGGCAGCTTGGGTTTTAAATATTTTATGCTCAGTGTAAAAACACTGGAGATCCAGGAGTGGAATGCAAAAAATTACTGCAAAATAGTCATAATTGCTGTAATTCCAGGGGAAGAAGAAACAGTGGCGCTTAAAGGAAGGAAGGCATGAAATTAATAACTCTGTTTAAACGGGCAGAGTTCACGGTGTTTTGATCTTCTGGAAATACAGGGGATATAAAGAAAGCACAGCTGAAGAAACCAACACAGTCCACTCCAGTCTTTCAATAAAAGCCAGCTTAACAGAATGAAAAGTTTTTTATAAAAATAAATTTTAAAGAAGACCCCTAAAACACCTCTGTCTTTCATACATAAAAGGAATTGATCTTAGTTATTTTTACACTATAAGCAATAATATTCTGAATATTAAAATATGTAGAGGAAAATTTATAGAAGTGAAAAAACTGCTTAGTGTTTTGGGTTTTTTACTAATATGTAAGAGAACGTGAGATGAATATTTTGATTTATAAATAACTGCATGATGGAATAATGTTGACTTTTTTCAGATGTAACTTATGTGTTAAGTATTTCTTGCCTTTATAACTGGCGGGGAAGCTGAAATATTTGAAATGTGGTTTTCTCTGGTATGTAATTAAACTATAAATGACCTTTTTGTAGTCAAAGGCCATCTGTATATTCTAAGTTTAAAAGTTTTGTGATTTTTTAGCAGGAAAAACTTCTGTCATTCTTGCACCAATGTTCCGATATCGGGACCGCGGTCCCTTCATCAGCAGATGCTGCCACCTTTGATTGCACAAGACACAGCCAGCTTCAAGCTTCCCTGTCCAGCTTCAAGTCCCATAGCACAGTCCGGAAGAAAACTATTGTGAATCTCGGTGCTTTTGCTACTATATGAGAAGGTATCAATTTGTATAAGTACAGATTTATTTTGGTTTAATGTCTTTAAATATTGTAAACATTCTGGAAAAGCTACTATGTTTTTCTCTATGATGGAGAGAATTGGTAGATGAGAAAATCCCAGGGCAGAGTGGCTATTACCAGTTGGAAAAATTCTCCGGGGTTTTTTGTTCTCTTGGTGCTGTTTAAGAAATACTACCTTAAAATGCTGGAGACTATTATCCCACTCAATCCAGATTGTGGAAACACAGGAGAGTGATACAAACAAGTTGCAGTATACAACGCGTGTCTACTTATATGTTTGTAACCCACGCAACATCAAAACCCTGTAGGGATCAGTTGTGTTAACCGGCCTCTGAATTTTTGTCACATTCTGTTGACGAGTTTTGTTTCATGAAGAAATGCCTCATCGAGAGAGTGATGGAAGAAGAAAAAGGCATTTCACAAAAGTACAATTTTGTGACTTGATGATTACGTGTTATTTTAGTAAGACACACTTATTTCTTGTGCCATAGAGTTAGCTTCCAGAGTGCGGTGGGGGGTGGGGGTTTTACAGTTCAGGACTCTGCTGGGCATTGCACACACAAATACACATAAGCAAATTGGTTTATACCTCTGATATTATCCTGGCAAGACGCTCAGGCAAGTAAACAGCAAAAAAAAACCCCAAACATCCTACATGCGCTCTTTTCCGGCTTCAAGTCCTGTTGCACGGTGAAAACACCGCCTGAAATTCTTGTTTAAAATCGTAAAGACGTGGGGAAAAAAGTTGCACGGCCTCT
>VYXH01006307.1:411949-438561 GCA_013397275.1 Burhinus bistriatus | reverse complement strand
CCCCATCCCGTTGCACGCTGGCGCGGGTGGGAATTTTGTAGCGGTGGGAGCAACGTCAGCTGGGGGCTGGAAGGGAGGAGAGAGCTGGGCTGCGAGTTTTCCAGCTGGAGCTGGGAACCTTCCAAGTTGTGCTGCCGAAATCCCAGGGTCGCCCAGCTCTTCGCGTTGGCGTGGAGAAGTCGTCTGCCTGGTGCTTTTCGTCCCTGGGTTTTCTGCCTGCTGGAGGGAGCGAGCAGAGGGATGCTGCTGCGGCAGGCTTGGTCCTTCTGCCAGCCTGCCTGCTTCTGCCTGCTGGGGGGGTGAGGGCCGGAGTGGCACCGGAGGAGCTTCTCTGGCTCCTCTTTTCTGCTGCGAGGAGAGCTAAAGGAGTCGGGGTGACTCCAGGAGTACAGCGCAAAAACGGCGGCCGTGCCCTAGCCGAAGCTTGCTGTTTTCTGGGGTTGTATTTCATGCTGGGCTTTTCCTAAAGGAGTCAACATACTGCTTTTTGACTAGCAGGCTCTTTGAGCAGGGAGAAAAAAAACCCCCAAAATTATGCGTTTGATCTTCAGGTAGTGGCTTGAGCTGTTTATCCTGGGTTTACTGTGTAAATGATAGGAGGAAATTTTTCGCTCTGAGGGTGTTGAGGCACTGGAACAGGTTGCCCAGGGAAGTTGTGGATGCCCCATCCCTGGAAGTGTTCAAGGCCAGGGTGGATGGGGCTTGGAGCAACCAGGTCTAGTGGGAGGTGTCCTTGCCCATGGCAGGGGGCTTGGAAGGAGATGATCTCTAAGGTCCCTCCCAGCCTAAACCATTCTGTGATTCTATCATAAATAGCAAAGCTGCTGTTTTCCCCCGTAATGTCAAGCTTTTTCTGTACTTTTGAGAATAACTGAGCATTTCAGGGACTTGAGCAAAAATGTGCAGTTTGTTCAATTCACAAGCTTAAGTCAGGAGCAACCAGAAGTAATTTACATCTCGTATGTGCTTTGTCTCAATTCATTTCCATAACAGGCTTATCTTCGATGTAGACTGGGCAAGTATGTAAACATAGACCCATCTTCAGTTGCGGGGAGGTTCATTCTTTCTGGGAGCTTTCTTAGGAGCAGGTGGCATATGTGTGTTTGAGGGATTCCAAAGGAAAATTGTATTTGTGGAAAATCCTTAGTTTCTTTGAAGGATAAAAAAGGACCTTGGTTTTTGTGGGGAATATGCTTGTGTTCGGGAAGTATATAGATTGGAATACCTTTTCCTGTACAATTTGTATTATACTCAAGCATTTTTTTTAACAGGATTAAAATTTTTATTATGTTTCTGATAAAAATTAGATATCAGCTTATCCTTCTGAATGATAATTAATAGCAAGGGTACAAGTTTGCTGGGAGATTATCACTGGTGCAATGGACTTTGCTTTGACTGTTAAGACTCACTAAGGTAGTATGCCACTACTGTACTGAATCAGCAGTAAGTTACGTAGTGTTAGCCGGTCTGAATTGGGCAGTTATGTCTTTATCTTGAAATTGCTTATTCTCTCTTCCTATCTACTGTAATCATTTAATTTCCCTTCCCCCCCTGCCCAGAGAAGTCTAGTTGTTTTGGGTGCAGATGAGCTGTAACTCATGTGGCATCCCTGCTGCTGGGAAGCCGAACGTTATCTGTGCGCTCTTCACCCGTCTTTCTGGCCTGTTCTCATTTGATAAGCCTTTGGCAAATCCAGCATCAAAGAAGAATTTAAAAAAAAAAATAAAAATTCAACATACTGCAATTTTCACTTTAAGCATAAACACAATTAAAAATGACTTTTAAATACAATTTTGGTCAATTTTTCTCAACATGTCTTTGAAAAAATATCCTGTTTCTTTTGACATTGCTGCGCACTGGTTAGAACAGGATGTAATTCATGTTGCTTGATTCTTAATAATTTATGTAATGCGTGTGTCCCAGGTAAACATTGCAGGCCGTGGTTGTCAAACAAAAATGTCAGAATGCTTTATATTATCATTTTCACTATTGAAAAAAAAATCACAGGCATCCATCTGAGACCTAATCAAACCCCGCTGATTTTTTCCCGACTTTGAACAAACTAATTGTTGACGCACCTTCTCGTTTGAAATGTTACTCCAGCCGTCTTCAGCTGAGTCATCTTGGTTTTCGATGAAATGTCCCAAAATGACAGTATGAGATCTGTAAATGTGAGAGATTTTCACAGCTGTGTGTTTCAGGCGTTGAGGGGGTTAAAAAGACTGAAGAAATTACCAGTGAGTCCCAAAGTGGGTGATGAAAATGAGTTACCAGGGGAGAACAATAGGCACAATATGGCCTTTGTGCATCATCTGTTCCTAAATGGGGTTTATTAAAAAATTGGCAGTGGCAATAACACGAGGGGTTTTGTTTTCTTTTGTTTTTCAAAGCTTTTGTGCATGGATTAAAAATGCAGTGATTTATTGTGGATTTTTATTTTTGCCCCCATCTATCACAATAGGATACTGTCATTGGTTTAAGGTTGCACATAACGTACCACAGCAACTGGCCCCAGATGTGATACTAATCAAATGGATCTCACTAATGGGAAAATAAAAGTATAAACATTGCTACTAAAACTTTTGCATGACGTAAAGGAATAATAAGGGGATTAAAAACAATGACTGGGCATTTTCCCAGAACAAACTGGATCTGTTGGTGAGTTGAGGGCAAACAAACTGGTTTGCAGTACCATCAGACGCAGGCATAGACAGCTGGTAAGAGAAATGCAGTTCCTCGGGTATGATTTGCACCTCACGAAATAGGGATTTTAAAAGGTTTTCGGTATTTAGATCAAACACCTTAACCCGAGTCCACAGAGGGCTGCTGTGATATGAAGGACTAGTGTGGCATTTAAGGCAGAATACCAACCTGCCAGAGGGGACTGACACTTCCTACTGCTGTGTGACTTCTGTTTTTCTATGCCTGATGTCAATATTTTTAAAAGGAAGTTGAAAAGCTGGAGAAGATAGTGGAAAAATGATTTAAGGGCTGGAGAGAAGCATCAGAATAAGAGATTTTGCTTGGGAGGTGACTAGATTACAGTAAGGAGGTATTGTCATGGGGGAGAAATAAATGGCCTTTTAATCATGAAAAGAATAATAAGAATTGATGACTGGAAGCAGAGGGCGAACTCAATTTAGTCATAATCAGGCATTAAGTTTTAACAAACTGTGGATCAGCTGCTGTAGGAACCTTTGGGTTTCCTATGTCTGAAAGTCTTCAAATCAGATGGCAAAATACGAGTCACTAGCGTTCATACAGCCTGAAATTGGTTTTCAGCGAGGCCGTGGGCTGTGCGACGGTGGCGGTCACAGTAATTACGGATGGTTTCTCCAAATAGTCCAGTGGTCACTTCTAGTGGTAAGTTTTATTAAGATGTAGTCTGGCGCCTTTCCCCTCCCCTCTTTTGATGTTGTACAGGTGTGCACGCCCCCTGGTAGCTCTGGTAGTGCCAGTCCATCACCCTGTGTGTTTCATTGGGCTTCCAGGCTTGAACCTCCTGGTGGTTTGGGGCAAGCATAATTTCAGTATCCTCAGTGGAGTAGATTACTGTGGTATCATCAAAAGGAAACCTAGTCTGTCACATAAAAATATTCATGTTAAATCTGATTTTGGTGTTTCGTGGGTTTTTTTGCATTTTGTTGAAGCTTGATGTGCAAATCAAATCATAAAATCCTTTATAAATAGGAGCATTTGAACTGTTACAACACTACCACACCATTAGCCAGGAAGGAAGAGACTTAATATGTCAGGCTAAAACAGTAAATACAGAATAAGTAGTTGAGGAAGTGGATGCTATCATCTTACTCCAAAATAATTAAAATAAACTTGATTATTTTATATAACAAGCTGTATTTTCCTCCCGATTGGCCCTTGCACAATTTTTGAATGCCAAATTAATCTGAACTAAGACACACCTTTTCTAAAAATGTGCAACCCTGCTTGTTTTTTCTGACATAACAGTTTGGCTTTCTATTCATGTCCTAAGAAGGAGAGAGTCCCACAAGTTAAACAGTTTCTGATGATTTTATTTATCCTCTCAAAGTGCAGCAGAAAGATGGATTTAGCAACCGGAGCATGAAGTGCAGCTGGCTTGTCATGAGGCAGACAGGAGGAAACCTTTGGGTTGCTGAGGGTAGGGAAGGCAGAAAAACCGATTTCCTAAAAGCGTGCATAATAAATACGTGGGTACGAGCTCTGGGTTCAATCTAGCTCAGTCGGTGTTCATACAGCATTATTAGCTTTCTGTGGGACATCCCACTTCAGCTGCACTGAAGCAAGGCCCCACGCTATTACCGGGTGAACATCTAGTGAAAGGAGGGTTAGAAACCTACAGCATGAAAGAAAGCAAGTAACGTTGTCCTGCTGGACCCCCGAGGTCAGCGAGCCTGGGAGAACTGCAGCTGGAGGAGGAAGACTACGTCACCTTGGTGAGGAGCCGGTGGTTGTGACAAAGTTATGTTCTGGGGAACGGGGTGTTTTTCTTCTTTTTAGTCTGATGTTCCTACGGAATAATTACCTGGGATTTTAATTAACGTGGGATTTGTGACTGTGTAATAGGCTTCTCTTAGAGCCCAGAGCCTGAAACACCGAGCACGGTGCCAGCCATCTGGAGCAGGGAAGAGAGAGGCTGACGTGCAGCACCCTTGCAGCACTGGCCAACACCGGGTTCCTCGCTCACAGTCAGGGTTTGTGCTTGCACGGGCAGGAGGACAGAGCAGATGTGTTCCAAGTGTCTCCTCTGTTCCCTGTAAAATTAGCATAACAACGCTTTCTCTTCATCCAACAGCCTTTCTGAAGACACAAAACTGAGAGGTTTTGGGGCAGCCAGATGCTATGGTGATCTGGGCCACCTCAGATGCATTTACTGATGTGTGCATTGCACAGGCTTTGGTGAATGCGGTGCTCAGACTGCTCCTGTCTCATTGAACCCTCATTTCACGAAAACCGTCTGGTATTCAACCATGTGAGCTGGGTGTGACTCTATAAGCAGAAATACTGAGGGAGATGGAGAGGTTGGAGCATACCTCGCAGGTTTAGGCTGTGCTGTCTTGGGGTGGTGGTTGCTGTCAATGAAGCTCATCTCATCTTTCTGATCTTCCCTTTCTGGGCTTCCTGACCTTGCGGATCTACGCTGGGCACCGATGCAATGTGCTCTGGTAGGTTGCAATGTGAGAAATAAGTAACTTTTCATTCCCGTCGTCTCAAATTCAAGTAGCAGCAGAAAACGTTCGCCTGCTATTAAAATTTAACTAATGGTCAGTTTTTTTCCTGCTGGTGACGTTTGGCCATCCGGAGCTGCCTGTGCGCAGAGCTATGATGATAAACCACCCTTAGGGAAGAAGGCTTGTTGTTGGCGTGGGGCTGGGACCGGAGGCCCAGGGGTTTGTCCTCCCTGGCCAGGGAGTGTGGCTGCCGGCGCCTGCGCCGTGTGCTCAGTCACCGTAGCCACCACGCGTTGTCATGGTGTGCGTGTTTGCTGCGATAGCATCTTGACAGCATGGTCAGGAGGTATTGTTCCCCTTCATCAATTTAAGCCCGGGGAAGGTAATCATGAGGGTTGGAAAACATTAACCTGATGAAGGCCAGGGAATTTCAAATGGATTAAAAACGAGCGAACAGCTTCTTTCTTTTGAGAAGAGCTGAAGGGTGGTTATTTTTACGTTTGTGGACTTGCTGATGGTTGCTTGGCCTTCTTTCAAAGTCATCTGCCATTGTTGTGATGGGTTTCCCTGTAAGTGTTTACTGTGTGAACTGCAGAACTAAGTGTGGTGAGGTGACCATGGAAAACCTGGAACAAAATTCCTGTGCCACCAAAAGGAGATGCAGAAACTCGTAACTCCCTGCAAGTGTGGTGTTGATTTTTATTTTTTTATTTTTCCTGTATGAACTAGACTGTTGAAAGTAAAATTTTAAATACATGACCAGCAAGGTCAGCAGTAATTCAGCATATGGATTTCACAGAATAAACCGTATCAGTTACATACGGATAGTTTGCCCACTGACCCCAGATCACTTGTCTTTTAATTTTTGTGTTTCTCAGAACGTAAATGAAGTCTTCCCTAAACACTGATCTTATTTTTCTGAGGTCCTAATGGAATTAAAGTAAACAGTGTTTTCTTTGCTGTTAACCCCCGTCTTCAGTTGTATCAGTTATAGCACCGTGAAGCATTTCTAGTGGTGCCGAGCCTCCAGACAGGGTTTGGATGTTAGAGGTTTCTTTGGTCTGCTTTTTGGGGTTTCCCAAAAAATTAGTCGTTGCCTGGATATAGGCTAATATTCAGGAGGTTATTGTACAGCAGGTTTTAACGATTTTTGAGCATGTATTTTCAGCATGGTATGCCTGGAAATTCTCTCTTTAATCTTTATGGAAAAGAATATTATGTGTGTGAAAGTAGCATGCCTTTTTTGACAAAAGTCTTTGTAGATGAAACTTGAGATTCTTGCAAAAAAATGGAGGGGAAAAGCCCTAACAAAACTTGTTAGATCATTTCCCGATGGACACAGCATATAATGATACAGGAGGACGTTTGTTTTCTATGAGTTTTTGGCATTTCTTCATGACTTTGATATTTTTTTTTTTTTTTTTTTGATTGAGCTTAATTTTTCGATCAGCATCAAATGCAGGAAATTGAGTGAAGCTTGTAGCAAATGCAAGGTTTTCAGAAAATATTTCTTTAAGAAACTGACTTTCATACTAAAAAAGCTCTAGAAGATTTGCAGCCAGTATTTCAGGGGAAATATGTAAGCCAGAGCCTTCAAAATAATATTTGATAAAATCTTGAGTGAGCTTACTGTAAGACTGGCTGATACGCAACCATGGAGTTGTACTGCCAGCTTCTAACTGAATTCTAATGTCCTCTGTGTGCTGATGAAAACCTTCAGAAATGCTCCTAAAACCGCGTATATGTAGTGGGATTTTCTCAAAGCATCCGCTGAGTGCCCAGATAAATTTAGCCCAAAAGAACATAAGCCTCATTGTTCACAGAGGTCGTAAGTCCTAATTGTCTGAGCGGCTGTGAAAATACTGTGATTCTAAATTAAAGGAAAAATTTGAAATAGATTATTCCTCCCCCTCCCCGTGGCTACTTTGTAAACAAAGCAAATACAAAAATCTAGGTGGTAAATTTGCATTTGTGAAAGATGCAAGAAGTGGTAAGTGGTGTCAGCGCCTGAAGTACTGAAAAGAGAGAGAAATAGGTAATTCTGTGCCAAATTTACATACATTCAGTGAAAGACAGAAGGATGTGATGCCTGCCTGGAGAGCAACACCTAGCAGGAATTAGGACGATGACGTGGGACAAAACAGGGATTTTTGGGGGTGCCTGTGTTTTAAAGTGGATTCTGAAAAGTGCAGGGTCTCTGAGAGGAACTATGCAGAGTCTAGCAAAAACACATCGATCGCGTAAGGAAGCTCAGACTGTTTATCTAATCACAGAGAAGCTATAGAAGCAACTTGACGCTAGCTAAGGAGGAGTAAGAGCTTCATCTAGTTGACAAACATATAGTGAGCTTCCTAAATCTTTGGAGCTAAAATGAATGTGTTACACTTAGCAGAACTGGGGCCAAATCATCTGCGGTCTGAAGAAGCAGCCTGGCTGTGAAAGATGCTGCGTGCGATGCCCTCACTTTAATAGAAACTAAGAATTGAGCGGTGGTTGCTTACCCTGTAAACTACATGATGTGAAGAAAAGAGCAGGTACTAAAGTAGCCTTTAATATAGGGGAGACAAGTCTTACGAGAATGGGTGGCTTCAAGCTGAATCCAGAGGAATTCACGTGCAAAGTTTGTTTGTTAAAGAGAGTTTTGAAGATGGGGGCATTTGGACCCAACTGCTATGGCAAGTGATGCTACAGCTTTGCAGCTTTGGCTCTCGTGGTATTAAGCCCGTCAGTGTGATGAGGATTGCCAAGCCCAACAGGGCAGGAACGGGAGCGAAATCTAATGGCTTGTGATAAACAGGAGAGCTGACTACTAAAAACGCTATCATGCTGAGGTTGAAAAAACCCAATACCCAGCTGGAAGCAATTGCTGCCGGTGTGCAGGTGCGTTGTGCCAGCACGGAGGCTCCGACGGTCCCTGGATGTGCCAGGACTTCTGTGCACGTGCCAGACCATCGTCCCCACCGAGTCCAGGGCGTCTGTGCGCAGCTTGGTTGGCTGGCAAGATCTGTGCTTAAGGGAGAGTTATTTGTCTTGTTGGCAAGTGGTAAAGCAAATAAAGCCACCTAAGTGGATGAGCAAGCAGATTCTTCTGGACTTAAACCTACAGAAATGAACATCGCCGTCAGAAAATGATGAAGGTAGTGTCTTTTGTGCAGCTATCACAAGGCAGGCTTCAGCTTTTTTATGACAAGGCTAATTATTTAAGAAGATATTTTATATTTAACAAAATAAGCCCCTACTCTAAGATGTCTGTTGGTATGTTGAATACAACTGAGAGTTACGTTAAACTATACAGGGAAGACCAAGGCACAGGGAGATGAGACCCTGATCCTGCAAGTCTTTAATGGCATGATTTGTTCCGCAGGCATAGGTCCAGGGGTTTACTGCAAAGGTAGTTAATGGGCAAGAATTCTTAATGACTGGGGCACAAATAGTTTACTAAGGTACTGCAGGAAGCCTGTAGCAAAACTGGGGATAGAGTCCCCAGTCTCTTTGGTCCAAAGGCAGTTTTCCCTCTTGCAATTTGATGGTCGCATCTAAATTTTACCTTCTTTACTGGAGCTAGTTTAGGAACGTATTTGGGGCATTTATCAGAGAACTTAAGATTAAAACCTGGCTTGGTCCTGTGGCCAGACTGTGAGGTGCTTGCGGGGGTGTTGCTCCTCCGTTGGCTGTTAAAGGGGGTGTCTGAAGGCCTCTTCCACCTGTTTTTAAATTAGCTCTTTGTGGCACTGGAGGCATCTATTGAAAGATTGTATTATAAACTCCAGCTCGTCCTCGTGTCTGTGAAGTGTCATGTGGACCAGTGATGCTGTGTAAATACTAATGAGTGAAAGTTCCTTTGTAAACTCCCGGCACAGGCTAATTGGATTTTTGTGTGTGTGTGTGTGTTTCTTAGTTGGCCATTGCAGAAGGGCAACCAATTTTAACACCAGGAACACTAAGCTTAAGCAATGATAATGCGTTTAAAGACAAGAGTTAATGTCATGCTTTCAGCAGGCAGAACAAACAAGTTGTTACTGTTAAGCCTGAGGAAAGGGTCTAAATTCAAAGTCCAAATCAAAACTCACCAGCTGCTGTGAGAAGACAAAGATTTATTATTGTGGAGTCTAAACTGGAGATTTATCACTGTGGTAGATTCAATGCTTAAGTGATTAAGTGCACTTAAATATACCAATTAGAAGGATGAAAGCTATAGGGCAAAAATGAAATGCAGTCATCGTAAGATTCCTCTTCTGCACAGTGTGCCAACTGCAACCATGAGATTTAATTTCCATCTCACTTTCTAGAAATAAACTTGGCTTATTAAATGTCAGGCCTGTTAGGTTGATATGTTAGGTCTTGTGCTCAGCAGCAAGACACTCAGAGATCAGATTTAAAGCACAAGAAGTGTTGTCGTTGTCGTCGTTTTATTTTGTGAGACTGCCATTCATTTCTCAAGAAAATGTGCTTCTAACTTGAGAGTTCCGTAGATTCTGCTCTTCACATAACTGAATGTTTTGATGGCACTGCCTGTATGTTTTATGCTGAGGACTGAGAGTGGTTTACAGCATGGCTTGGTCTGCAGCAAGGTTACGTGATCTACTAATGCACTTAATCTTCCATGTGAAATTTCTCTTGCTATTTTTAATTCCGAAGTGAACTTGATAGCAGCATACCCAGCTGGTATGTTTTACACAAATCTCAGCTTAGAGTCCCAGACTAGTCATTTCCTCGTTTTTTGGAGAGAAGGTTAAACCAGACCCCGTTAGGAGAGGGCATGCAGCTGGCCTGTCATACCCTGTGCAGGGGACAAGGGGACAGAGAGTCCCAAGTGCGACTCAAGCCACCTCTCGAGCAGAAACCGACTCTGGGCAGCAGCAGGATGTGGCAGCCGAGCTGACGAGCCCTCCCTGCTGAGGGAAGGAGCTGAGGAGGTCTTGTGCAGGGCTGCACCAATGCAGACCTACTGCTTTTAGGAGCCAGAAGTGTCTCCTCGACAGAGCTTGTTGTTACGGATTTATCTGCCCTCTAGGAGCAGGCTTCTGTACCATGCTGCGTTGGCTGGTATAGCAGTGCCTCCTGGTCCCTATGTCCATCCATCCATCCAGCTCTTTGGGTTAGGACAAAGGAGGAATGATACAAGCACAGGAGAATCTCCTTAGCGGTCAGTATTGCCCTACGTACTCCTAACTTGGATTTCCCTCCAGAAATCTTTGTCAAGAGTCTATGGTTTTAAAGTGCTGATCACAGCTGTGTTAGCAGCAGCCCCAAAAGCCAGGTAGTCTTGGGGGGAACACAAGCCATGAGGAGCTCTCATAGGCTCCAGGACGTCTGAAGGTGCCTGGACTGCAGGATTTGCCTGGTCCCAGCAAGTGACGATTTGGTCTGTGTTATAGTCTCGGGGTGTTTTGTCAGTGGCTCTGCAGGAGCCAGGGGTTTCACCCTTGATGTCCTAGCATAGCTCCCCTGCCTCCCATGAGGAGTAGGTAGGAGCTGTGCTGTGTGGGACTAGGGAGGTGGACTGGGCTCTCTGGGTCCCTAACTCCACTCCTCAGTCATATTTTACATTATCTTCCTGTAAACCACTGCACTGAAAGATATTTCTGGAACCTGATAGCTGTGATGGTTAGGAACCTTAGTCTTATTCCAACCCAGGTGTATTCATGGCTGGTTTCCACACATTTGCCCTCATGACAGCTCTCTCCTTTACCTTCACAAATTGCACCGCTGCCACAAGGACTGGTTCCCAGTGCACTTACATGGGGTTTTCCCTCTTCCTCCTCCCCTTGTGAGGCTGAGTGAGTTAGGCTGTCCTAGCCTGCTCTCCTAAAATGGCTGGATGTCCTTGATCATACTAATAATTTTCTACTCTTTCCTTTTTTCATCCATTTCATATTTGGGTAACCAGCATTGTATGTTGTATGCCAAGGTAAGTCTTCATTAACTGCCTTATGTAGTGTAATTAATCTTTCTTGCTTTCCACTGGAAATATTTTGTGGTGTAGTCGTATGGTTAAAATTGCCTTTTTTTGTGTTGCTATCTCCTTGGTGGATCAGGGCAGTATGTGGTCATATAGTAGGTGTGGACCTGTCACGCCAGCTGCAAGCAGAAACCCTTCCTGGTCCGTTGCCCTTTGCACCATTAACTTTGATCCGGTTTTTGTGGCAGCTCATACCAGCCTTCTTCTGCACCCTTCTGATTTTGGTAATGAAAATATTCAATAAGGTTTAGTTGATGGCTCCATGGGCTGTCCTCATGGCCTAGTAGTGATCTCAGGCAAGCTGCAGGTTTCTCCATCTCTGCCAGTTCCTCCCTCGCTTACCCACGTCTCCTGTTTTAAATAACTTCCTATGGCACTGTCAAATACTTTACTGAAATCGAGATGGTTTAGAGCTACTTATTTTTCTTGGCTGGAAAACTAGCTATTTTTAATAAAGAGACACATCTGTTTGGTCTGGCATGATTTATTTATTTTGTGTTTTATCCAGTTTTCCATTTACCTCTGCTGCTTAATTTATTGTTATCTTTAAAATTCTGAAGTTTCACATAGTACTGCTTTGTCAGCAGTCCAGTAGCTTGGGTCTGTGTATTAAATACAGAAATATGAGGTATTCTGGCATAGTTTGGGGAGTTTCATCAGTTTATTAAAACTCTTGGTGCTGGACTTGATCTTTCAAATGCCACTTCTTTCAGTAAGATGATTTATGGATATTCCCTTCATCTCACACTCAGCCACGTCTTGAATGTGTTAAGCTCTTTGAATTATGTCTCTGTTTCTCCTGTTACGATATCTCTTTTCTTGCACTCACTTTTATAATTTTTTTCCTCCACATTAAACAGTTTTGTTCCCATTCAAGAGTGAAGTAAGCCTTCACTTTGTTTTGGGGACTACTGTATCCTATTTCTTACCTTGCTGTCTCATTATTTGTTTTGTTGAAGTGATCCTACTGGTTTACTAGGTTTATTTTTATGTATATTAAGTGTTTTTATACAGTTCTTAAGGTATAACTCAGTCTGACTTTCAGCAGATACAATTTTATTTCTGTGCCTTTTGTCCTCACCAAGGCAGATGGGAGTCTTTGAACATCCCAGGTCTTGTGGGTGTTACCTGTACAGGGCTGATGTTGCTTTATTTTAAAGCCTTGGCTGATGGCTTGGTGTCTGTGAGGCAGAAAGGGAATTTAGCTTTCCGTGATTATTTTGAGAAAGTCTGTGTTGCAGTTCTGGCCCTCTTGAAGCAGATGGCAAAGCTCCTACTGACTCTGATGAAACGACTGTGTTGCTCCAAGAGTTTTTTGGCATTAGGTCCTGGTAGAAGGGGGTATTTAGCATGAATGACTCCCAAACACCTCCCAGCAATTTGAAATAATTCTGCACATTTGCTGCCTTGCTGTGTTTGGAACATCATAGGTATTGAGAAACTGAGAACTGATAGCAGTGCAGGTTAGACAACACGAAATAAAGGTCTTTAGTGAGTATTAGGTGTTTAAAAAAAAGCTGACTTGTCTAAATCTAAGCTGCAAAGTTTCTCAGGTGCTTTTATGTTTAAAGACTTTTAATCAGTTTTCTTCCCACATATTTTTTTAAGTTCTTGAAGTTGAGAGATAAATTTTTGGTTTTACAAGGTATTGTAAGCTTTCTGACAATATGACAAGTTTTACATGATGTAAGGCAAACCTAGTAATTAGTAAATCACTCAGCTGAAAATTTTGGGTGCTTCAAGTACTATTCTACTGTCTTCTAAAACTCAGGTAGATCTAAAATTCCCAATTTTTCTGCAGGCCACATTCAAGCTGGCAATGACTGATAATGGAACAACATCCTTATTAGACAATTTGCTTTATTTAGGTTTCTGAATAATTACATAGTACTGTCCACCTCGTGTTTGACGGTCTAGGTCTGTCAGTGGTCTGTCCGTTGGGATGCAGAGTTGGTGATTGCAGGACTAGTCAGCATCATTTGCTGCTTTCCTCAGGCGAGCTAGCAATACGGGCTTGAAATAAATATCCTATAATATCTTCATTACAAACATGTTCTTCCCTAGATATGGTGGAGCTCCTCTTACTGGATGGCAGAAATGCGTGCGGTTGTACACCTCTATACTCTCCACTTTCCCACAGGGCCGTTAGGGGCCGTTTTGTTTGTTGGTGCAAAGGAGACTAGCTGCCAGTCTGTTGTAAGGTGGCTCAGCAGCTGGAAATGCTGACCCAGCAGCTGGAAATGCTGACCCAGCTTGGTTCACCAGGAGGGCAAGCTACCGCCCTGGGGATTGCCCAAGATGGTGGGATCTCGGGTCTTCCTATCCAGATTTTGACCCCTTACGTCTTTGCAGTGGACCAGTAGAGCTACAGAGGGGGCTTGCTGGTTTAGCCCAGGGTGAACACTGGAGACTTTCTTCATTTAAAAACAACCAAGCTAACAATCCAGGCACAGAGGGAATCCACAGAGAGCTTCTCTGGGTGTTGAGCTCCCTCCCTTATATACACACCCCTCTGTAAATTGCCATCATCCTCTTTCCAACGCACACGCACATTTCTCTTCTGCACAGGCACAAAAATCAATAATAAACAGTAAATGAATAACGAAAGGCCTGCCAACCAACATCTCCCTTGTTTAATTTTGCGTTTCTTTTCCTTTTCTAATCTAATGTGACAGAGAAGCGTTTAAGGGAGAAGGATGCCAGGAGCAGTGAAGTTTATGAAGCCTTTTCTCACAAATGCCTTTGTTTTAGGAGGAAAGGGGCTGGTGGTTGCTGGGGGGGGTGACATCCCCTTGCACGGCAGGCTGCAGCAGTCCTGGGCTAAGCCCTTCAGAAACTTTCTCCTTGCGTAAGGATCAGCAACCCATTATGTTGATGAAGTAGGTAGTGATGTGTCTTGTGCGGGACAGGCACTGCAGTTCTCTGGATGTGTTCTTATTTGTATATGGAAGGAGTACCATATAGCTGTGCCCTCACCAGCAGTACCTGAGCCTGTCCTTTAACTAAGGGCTCTGTCTTCTTCCTTTCCCCCTCCCTCCTTAGATTTTTATCCGCCTTTGGTCTTTAAGGTGAGAATAAATTGGTATTAGAAGTTTCTCCTCTGTTCCAGTTTATAGTATTAGTTTATTTGGGGTATTTATTTTAAACACGCAGGCTGGAATTATATCTACAGGTCAGTGTTTTCAGAAGCACCCGTGGTGTTTCATCACCTAGATGCTTTAGTCAGCCATCAGTTTACTTATTAACATGTGCTTATTTATATATTCTTTATAATAAGCATAGTAATAAACCAGACGGTGCTTTGCTAACTGTGAGAAAATCATTAAATACCTGATATACAATGTAACATGTGCATCTACAATGGCACAATATCCTTTTACTGGTACACTAGTGTAATTCTGTACTGTGCGTCGTAGCTGTTGCTTGTGCAGGAAGCTATGCTGTCAGTTTGGAATAAAAGTTAATGAGAGACTTGAGAACACCATAAAATAATAATAAGCCAAAAATACACGTCAGTTCAAACAAATTTGGTTACGGGTTGTTTGCTTTCTGTGCACGCTGTAGTTCAGCAAGAGGAACGCTGGCCGACTCAGGTCCTCAACGTTGCTATTAAAAAATGGGTCCCTCGTGACAGGGAACTGCAGCGCTGCACGGCAGTAGATGGAAACCCTCTGAAGTCTGAATTCTGTTCTTAATTTATAGCGAAAAAAATGAACTGCATTTTTATTTACAGAGACCGTTAACACTTCTGTTTGGCATGTTGCAGATAAATTTATTAGAAAGGATTCATTGAATTTGTTTGTGAAGAGGACAAAATTATACTTTTGATTCAGCAGATGTTTATCATGCAGAAAACTAGAAGCCGATGCACTTGCATTTGAGTCACTTCTATTTCCTAGTGGTTGCTGTTCAGATGGGAACAGTAAGATTACACTTTTGTTCTGCACTATTGGTTTGTAGGTATTTTTTTTTTCCCCTTGTCTTTGCTACTTCCCTTCTAGTCCTTTCCTTAGCCCTTGAGCTGGGCCCTGCGGCCTGCCTTGCCGAGGCCACCTTAAACACGTTTTGCATTTGATAATGTGGTAATGTGGGCAGAAGTGGAAAAGTCCATGTACAGTTTACGCACTAGATGGCATCCTGTTAAAGACACAGGAGGCATCCAGGGACAAGGAGAGGCGGCTGCGGCCTGTGGGGTGTTTCCTCTGAATCATAGAATCATAGAATGGTTTAGGTTGGAAGGGACCTTAAAGATCATCTAGTTCCACCCCCCACTGCCATGGACAAGGACCCCTCCCACTAGACCTGGTTGCTCAAAACCCCGTTGAACCTGGCCTTGAGCACTTCAGGGATGGGGCATCCACAGCTTCCCTGGGCAACCTGTTCTAGTGCCTCACCACCCTCAGAGTGAAAAATTTCTTCCTGGTATCTATTCTAAATCTACTCCCTTCCAGTTTGAAGCCATTACCCCTCATCCTATCACTACATGCCCTTGTAAAACCACTTAGGTTGTAAAACCCCTTAGGTCTGATTGTGTCTCAGAGACCTGACGAAGGGTCATCATCAGTGTCTGATAGCGGATGCACAGACACAGCCCCGTGCAGCAAACTTATGAATGTGATGGAGCCCCTTCATACGCAAGTGGAGATCCATAACTATCATTATATTGCATCAAGTTCTCCGCAGAGGGGAAGTGTCAAGTTGAACACACTCATGTGATAGGTAAGAAATATAGTTGTAAGGCCATCCTACAACCAATGTAGTTGTAAGGCAAAGTCGGATCCCAGCCTTGACCTTCAGAAGTCTGCTTGTGAAATGGTCCTCTAGGTTGCTTTTACAAGGCCAGATGAAAGATAAGGTTCATGAGAGCCAGGTCCTGGGCTACAGTAAATTGAAGGAAGAACGGTGACTGCCATAAAGCCAGATTATTTTAAGTAGGACAACAAAATGGAAAATGCAGGACTAGAAGACTGATTGTTGACTTAGATGTCTCATATTTGTCTTCTTGAAGCGCTTACCGCAAAATAAGCTGGACTACGAGTTTGAAACAGTTGTGGTGATGGGCGCTGCATCTGTGTGCCAGTGCTCCTGCAGGCTGTGGGCTTGAAGCGCTGAGGAGGTGACTGCTACCAGCCCGCCTGCCTTTGCTCAACCCACTGCCTCAACCGTGAAGGCCACAAAGCATTTTTACAGACTCAAAGTTCTCTGCCTGTCATTTTTAAGGCTCTGGAAAACTCATACTAGTTTAGGGGTTTTTTTATTTCCCCCCCAGCTACAGCTGATCCATTTGGGCACCTGTAACTGTGGACTCTGATGCAAGTCTTAAAAAATGATCCCTTTGATTCAATATCATTTTTATAAAAGAAAAGTAAGGAAGAATAAGTATGTTGCTCACTTTTAGCATTTGACGTTTTTTGTCAGGGGTTTTTCAGGAAAGGAATAATCTCTTTCCTTTGATGCTTATGTCTGCCTTGCTAAAAGAATCATATAGTAGATTGTTCTTTTATAAATCAGATTGACCAAGCTGTAGTTCTGTTCATTTAGTTTCTTCTCTAGCTGCTTATGTTCTTTCTGTGGACTGCCATTGATATTTTGTTTATGCACAATAGTATCATTTAAAAATAGGGGTATGTAGTATGTAGGTGGTTGCAGCTGCTCAGACAGTGAAAATAGACTCTTCAACATCAGGTGCCTCTGGAATACCTCACGTCTGCTTCATTGGCGTTTGATCCATGAGCTTGTTTGGGGAATATCAAGTAGACTGGGGCTCAGGTGACTAGTCTTTATACAGCTGTGTATTAAATGCTAGCGCTCACCTTTATGTGATTTATCCAGACAGACCAAAGATAAATGTAAGTAATAAAAGATGAAAAATAGTATTGCAGGTATGGTTTAGAATAGGTTGCAAAGTGCTAAGCTGGTCTCACTGTTTTGTAACGCCAGGTTACCACCTGCTTTATGGTTATTAAGTTGATTTGTGTGTGTGTGGCTTGTTGTAAGTGAAGGACTGCCTCAGCTGAGGAGACTTACAGTGAGGCCTATTAGGTAGAAGCAATTTAAATACTCAGAATTTGTCTGTCAAGTATTTGAGTGAGAGCAGTCTCAGCTGTGGTGTGTTTTTATGACAGTTATTAATGAGTTACTGGCTCTTAAGGCAGCAGCTTAACTAAGATTTTTAGAGAGATTTCAAAAAGAATACAAGCAAATAAATTTGTATGGCTACCAGCAATGCACATTGAAAGTCAAAGGCATAGGGCTAGGTGTTCTGTTCTGATGAGTCATCTTCTACATCTCTTTGCATAATATGTAGTTCAGCCTTGTCCTCTCTTGCATTCAACAGGGTATAAAATAGCATGTTAATTGGAAGGGCAGTGACTTTTAAAAAATACCTCCCTTGGTAGACAAGCCCTTGGCCCTTCCTTAGCTTACCACATCTTCTAATGCCACACAGCAATGACAAGGTGAGAAGAATTGAAAGAAATTCACGTTAAGTAGCTTCCTGTGTACTTTTAACAGCTAAATTTGTCCAATGGTATTGTAACATCTGAAGCTGAGAACATACAAGTGAACATGAAATATGAGTGGGGCTCACTGCATATTTTGCATGAAAAACAATTCTTCATATGTAAAGAAAAAGTCAAATAATGCCTGACTTACTGATTTAATTCTGAAGGGTTATCCAATATTATTTGAGTGTCAAGTTCTCATTTGCTTTCCCGATCTTAAATAAATGATATCTTTCTCTCACACTCTTCCTCCACTTGTGTTTGAATTTACTTTTCTCTTGCTTCAGCCATGTCACCAATTTTTACAATTTTGAAACAAATTTACGTGAAAAGCTTTTGACCTCTACCTCTGTGGAGAGAGTGAGAACATAAAGCTTTCTTTCCATACTTGCATTCTCTGTGAAATCCTGGAGGAGCCATCGCAGATAATGCAAAAGGTATTGCATCTTTGCTAGCATGTATTTTAATTTTTTCTGCTCATGCTTGGAACTAGGCTGTCTGCTTTCCTAGGAAAGGTCCTTTGATTGAAAATAAATAGGTGGGAAGGATGGGGTTTAATTGCCATGAAAGTTCATTTCCAGTGATCAGACGCATGAGTTCAGTATATTGTATGGGAGAATGGGAAATTGTGCTTAATAAGCTGGAGATTGGCATCCAGAGGTTACCGAGAAGCAGTGTCTTCATTACCGAAACAGTGATTTTTCTCTCTCCGTCATGCGACATAATTAACAGCCACTTGCCGTACTGCTGTAAAATCTTAGTGGAGACAGAATCTTAACGTTGCTCGACAGGCAAAGGAATCCCCGAGTGTTATATAGCCCTGACCACACCTGGGAGTACAGAGAGTAAAAACCAACCGAGTCACGGTTAGATTCCGTTCAGTGTGAAAGCCAATGCACTTGAAGCCTCCTATGGGAGGCTCTTCGCTGTTGCCCACCTGACTTGTGCTGTAAAACCAGGTGTGCAGCTGGACAGATGTGGCAAGACAAAGTGATCTCAGTTAACTCAAGCACTTTCCATACAGCTGTTTTGCTTGGTTCTGGTTGTGACCTCCATCCCTCAGGCAGGGCTGGTGTGTAGATTGACTGCTGTGCTGTTACGCCAGCAGACCTTTGGGAGTTACCCCAGGTAAGGGAGAGCGGTGAGGGCAGGCGTTTGCAGTGAAGAAGCGCTTAACACCTGACCTGCAGCCAGGAATACCTGTCAGACCACAGCCTTAGTCTTGCTTTTGCTTTTGCAGAGTGTCACATAGCTGGAGTAAGCGTGATGGATTACTGTGCTAACTTGGAAAGAAAAGACAGTCTCCTATTCAAATGTAATATAATGTATGTTGAAAGCTTCTTCAGGTTAGTCTGCAAATCATCAAACAGTTCCTGTTATCTGTAAAGCAAGATTTTTAATGTGTTCTTGATATTTTTGAGCAGCATAGGAGTTTTTCTGTGTGCTGGTAGGCTGTGCTCCAGAAACTACGCAGAACGTATAAACTGCTGTGATAGAGTCACTCAGAGCATGAGACTCTTAATCTCAGTGGCCAGTCCAGCCCAAACCACGACACTCAGGGCATTTCTAGTGTTGTTTTGGAGGAGGTGGGAGGTTGGTGTATTTTATTTTTTTCCTGAGAATAAGTAATACCAGATGCAGCAGACAGTGTAAAATAACTTTTAATGATCAGATGCCAATCATAATCTGCCTCTCCTTCTTCATCTGTAATTTACTTTCACATGCAAGTTTGCCACTTGGCTTTTCTTTTGTTACTCTTCTGGATAGTCTTATTATAATTCCAATTTTGAGTTTGCCAGTTCTTGACTTCAGCATCATCTTTTCATAGTGACTGCTGTAAGTAAATTATGTGTTTAATGAAAGCCTGTTTTCTTGCACAGTTCTCAATTTGTCCCTTATTTGGTGAAATGGCTGCTTTTTTGCCATTCTGCTTCTTTATTCTACATACACGTACAGTATCCCTTCTCCTTTAACTCTTACATGACCTCAACGATACTGATTTTTTTTTTAATCTTACAGTTTTTATTGTCACTGCTACTTCTCCTTATACAATCATCTCTTTTGCATAGAGTGATAGTACTCATAAAGCATAGGTGAACTACAAAACATAAAAGAGATTACATATTTCATGTTCTTTGCCATTCCTAACATTGTGTGTGTTTGGCTGGTTTTGGTTTGTTGGGGTTTTTTTTGCTTATTGTTTTTGGGTTTTTTTTTTCTGGCTGTGGCTGCAGCTGTTGGTGGAGGGAGGGGATTCTGTTGAGCTGTGTACAGCAGCGCTCAGATTTCCTGCTCAATCTGTTACTCTGTATGGGAAGAGAAGAAAATGTAGTTGTGTTTTAAATTTAGTAACTTCTAGTAATTTTGATGATTACTAAGATCACTTTTCCGATTATAAACAAACCACATTGTTTAAAAATATTTTTGACTAGACTGATTTCTGTCCCAAAATTGGAACAGACTGAGGAGAGTGAGGGAAAGAAATTACATTCTTAACCGTAAATGGAAACAGAAGGGCATTGACTGACCAGAAGCTTTAATTTTATAGCTCTTGTAGCTAATGGAAAACATTATTTACTAAAAATGCTGTCAGATTTAGTTTGTCATGCTTTGGAAGTTCCTCTGGAGCTCTGTAGGTGGTTTAAGCCTCAGACAGACCCTTCTGTCTGATGCTTCTTGGGCAACCTGGGGCGTGCTGAAAGCTGGATGTGAATAGGTGTTAGGTGTCCTCTGGGGGAAGCGAAAGAGGTAACCCAGCATCATTGTCACTGGGAGAGTAAGGCCAAGCTGGCAGACACTTGAGAATAACCATGGGGTGTTGCAAAGCCAATTTCAAGTCATTGAAAGCAAAATCTGAGGAATTCAATGTCTTCCTTGTCCACATTGCTAGGAAAAGGCTCCAAAGTTTGGTGAAGTAGCAAGGTGGTTAGTTGAGCTGAAGGAGAGCTTGCCATGATAGAAACCCAAATCTGGTCACTGCTTCTGTAGCTGTCTTGAATCCATTTACTTCCGTGGACTAAATTGGCTGTACAGTTTATTTACCGCTAGAGATTAATCTTTCTTTTTATGTAGTTTTGCCAAGATTTATGAATTAAAGAGAGGGATAGCATGTGGCAGAAGGGAAGGTCATTGAGATAAAGTTGCTGATGTAGCTGAACATGAACAGACTGGTGGTTTGATGCTCTGGGCTGTATCTTTTCCCTCCAAGAGGGTCACTGTTTGTTGTCCTCTGCATAAAAATGAATCTCCTTCCAGTTTCTGACCATTAAACACAGTGTCTGTTTGTGATCACAGTCTTCTGATCTCTCATCCTGGGACCAGAACAACTCTCCTGTGAAGAAAGGCTGAGAGGGTTGGGGTTGTTCAACCTGGAAAAAGGCTCCAGTGAGACGTTACTGCAGCCATTCAATATGTAAACAGGGTCTATAAGAAAGACGGAGAGAGACTTTTTACCAAGGCCTGTAGTGACGGGACAAGGGGCAATGGTTTTAAACTGAAAGAGGGTAGGTTTAGACTGGACATAACGAAGACGTTTTCTGCAATGAGGGTGGTGAGACTCTGGAACAGATTGCCTGAGAAGTTGTTGATGTGCCATTATTGGAAGTGTTCAAGGTTAGGTTGGATGGGGCTTTGAGCAACTGATCTGGTGAAAGATGTCTCTGCCCATGGCAGGGAGGTTGGACTAGATGATCTTTAAAGGTCCCTTCCAACCCAAACCATTCCATGGTTCTATGATCCTGAAATCATCCTCTTTGGAAAATCTTTACAACAAGGTGCAAAAGTGTTTTACATGTTTGGAAATTATAGATAATCGTAGACGTTAAAAGTTTGACTTTGTATTCATTCATGTTCACAGGAATGTTTCACCCATAACAAGATCTTGACTCTATGTTGTGGTTTTGACTGTTTGATTTGTATGATGTAGACGTTTGAATTTTTCCATTATTAATTTTCTCTAAAGCCGAGATTAAAGACCTTTTATGCATTGCTTGCTCCTTCTTTTATGGACTTAGAAGAGTCCATAGTCTCTGAAGAGATTTCCAAACAGTACGTGCATTTGAAAAATCCTGCTTCTCTATCTTAAATCAGTATGTAGGACTCTATTTTAGGTTAACAGATTTTTACCAGATATTTGTCTTCTTTCTGCCATTGATTTATTAATAGTTTTTCATCTTCAGCGTTAACCAGAAACAGAAACTTAAGGAATCACTGTTACTTTTCTCTTTATTTGATAGTAAGTGAGAAGCTCAGGAGCTTTTAGGCATGTTTGTAACCTTGTGTGAAATATCCCCGTATAAAGTTATGAATTCCGTTCTGGTGTATGAAAACCATTGATAGTTGTAACTTGTGTTCTGGTTCACAGCATTTCTATCTCGGCACAGATGTGATACTTCATGGACAGTCAGGGCCAGAGGAGATTTTCTGGCACAGCAAGGTACAGTCTCAACTCAACAGCTTTTCAATACAACTGTGGCAGATTCGTTTTCTGCCAGCGAGGCCCCTGACTTTAGAAAGTCTCCCTGTGCAATTAGCCAGAAACCAACAGTTCTCGTGAGCTGAGATGGATTTCTGCTCTGTGAACTGTATACGACAGCAAGAGAAATGCCTTTGAAAAGAAGGAGATCCCATAGGAATAGACGCCCTAACAGACAAAAAACAGAAGAGGCAAGAAGGACCATTGTGATGTGGGGTTTTGGGTAAACCCAGGGCTTTAGGACGGGATAAGGTCCAACTGGTAGGGTGTGCTGGTTTTATGTTGTTTTTTAAGGTAAAACAATTGTGACTAGAAACTTTGTTTTGTTTAGCCAGTTTCTTTGGATAGATTGTCCTGTGTAAGTACAAGTAGGGCCATGGCATGTCCATACCCCTTCTCTGGGAGATACCTGCCTTAAATACCCGGGGGCTCCAGGAAGCTGTGTCTTGAGACCTGGGTCTGAGGCCACTGGACTCTGCCAGGAATATGAGGTGAGAGCCTTTTCATTAGTGACGACAAATAGGTTTTCTGAGGGAATCGAGTTGCAAAAGTAAGAGTGGAAGTGCAATTGCTTTTCTTATTTAATGTCCTGTTAATACTGCCATGGAAGGTAGGCATCTTTGGGAGCTGCTGTGGCTATGGAGATGAGTGTCCTCTCCTCCTCAGAGTACAACAGGTAGTCAAACAGGGTCTGCTCTGTGGATGTGTAAGGTCTAGACAAAGGCACAGATACTGTTTTCTGCAAATCCTTTCTGTCAGGTGCAGTGTATTCTGCAAGAGAAATCCTCTTCTTTCCGCTCTGCAAACCATGGTGTCAGCGGGGCAGCAAATGCTATAGCTTTCGAACATCAGACGTGGTCCGTGATTCTGCCCATGTTGCCTCCATTAAGCCAGTTTTAGAAAACAGTGTGTTTATAACCATCTTTAACCTTTTAATGGAGTTGAGAGAAAACGCTTAATACAGGTTAGACCATTGTATGTTTTGATTACCACTTGGTTTTTTTACACAACTTCCTTAATTCCAGGATGACATTATTCTATTACATTTTTTTCCGAGTGGTCTGAACTGCTGACAGTGGCATCAATAGTGGATTTCTCACTGGTTTCTATAGGTAAAAGTTCATGGCAACATGAATAAAAATAGGTTTTCATGTTTGGTCATGAATTTGTGGTTTGAACCTAAATTATGTGTGTTTTTCAATAATTGCATATGAAAAATAGCAGCACAACTTTTATTATTTCCCATACAGCCTATTCCTACTTGTTTTAGTAGAAAGAACTTAAAAATAAAAAATCATGACAGTGAGCAAAGCCAAAGTAATAATTCAACTAAAGGAAAGAATAAATGTTGCAATTTAGTGGAAATTTATTTGCAGTAGTATTTCCTATGTTTTTCCCTTAGCTGCACGCAGTAAGACACATTTAGTCAATACAGTATCTTATTACATACAAGATCCCTAAGTGCAGTGGAGAGATTGATCTGCTTTTACATGACGTCGCAGGAGCACTTTGGTACCGAAGTGTAATGCAGTAAGCAGGGAAGCAGGGAATAATTCCTGGTTGTGACCAAAATTGTCTGCCCAGACTCATGGGGTAGCTGCATGGCCTTGGCATTTATAAAAATTTAATTTACAAAACCTTAAAATTTGAACCTGATGCTTCAAACCTGAAGTCTACCCTTCTTCATCACTGACACAAAACACACTTACCTTTATTTGTCAGCGCTATAGGGAAAAAGAAGGAGGAATGAACTGGTTTGTTACAAGTACCAGGCATTTAACCTCGCTTTCTGTGCAAATATGATGTGCTTTTAAGAAGTAACAAAGAATTATGGTATAGGAGACCTTCTCTCTCTTCATCTGGGTTAGAAAACTTTCCTTAGAACAGGCCAGTTGAGATCAATGAGAATTTGTTTGAGGGAGGCAATCTAGTTTTAGATCTATATTATCTCCTATTAAATCCTAAATTTCATTTGTTTGAAGAGCTAGAAGGTCTGTCATGCTCCGAACATGGGACACCGTAATTTAAGTGTTTGTTTCAGTAGCTGACCAACTATATGTCACTGAAATATGGTGTACCTTTGAGACAGATCTCCAGTTGCTGATTAGTGCTATTGCAAAGAGTCAGTCTTTATCCAAGTTTTTATTACTGCAGTTTTTTATTATTGCTGAGATTTGAAATGAAGAGCTGTGGATACTTGCTAACAGAAAACTGTTGGTTTTTATTCTGTTGCTGTTCTGAATCATATTTCCTGTGAAGGGGTTGAAATATTATGGAAATGATGACTAAGAACATTTGTTTTAAAATATATTATGCTGCATTCTTAGCCATGGATTTAAAAATAAATTGTCTACTGAGGAAAAAATGTTGGGCATGTTCCAGTTTCACAACAAAAAGTGGGGGGTGGGGTCAGATACTCTGCTTGGGCTGAAAAGGAAAAGTGCAGAGAGGTTGGGTAAAAGGCATTTCATGGAGAGCCAAAGGTGAAGTCCAGCTGCACGTCTTGCATAAGGGAAAAACTTAAAAGGCTTTCTTGGTATTTCTTAAAGTTGGTGCAACCCTCTCTATATGATCGGAAAAGGAAAGATAGATTCAGGTGGCAAGAACTCTATCACCAGATTAATTCTACTTTTCTTTTAACTTTTTTTTTTAAAAATGTTGCTCATTTGAGTCTCAGTGTACTGAGGTCGTGATACAGAGAAGGGAATTAGCCCGAGGGCAGAAAGCCCTAATTTGGTATGTTACATGTTAAGCGTAACATAGGCAGAAACTCTTCTGTGAGTGTTGCAGAGTATGCTGTAGTACTAAATGCTTCTAGCTTTTGGACATCATCCTTCAGCTTCTGGTTTTAATCCTAGACCTTCATAGTTTGTATGATTTAAACAGGTGTGAACACACAGACCTCTCTGGCTTCTGCAGCAATCACTCGAATAGCGGTGATAAGAGACTTTGGTAACAAATGATACGGGTATGGGTCAGTGGTACAGATGAGCTACTGGGCTGGATATGTCTTCAGAATGAAATTGTTCTGTATTTCCTTCCACACTGTCACACATCTAAATCCTATTTCCAAAAGTGATGTGACTTTCTAGGAAAGCCAATGGTACTTGAATAAAGATGTTCCTGATTAACTCTTGAAAAAGGCACTTGGGTTTCTAAAAGTTTCAGTGATGCAGCTGGACCAATATTTAAATAAATACATGTAGGTAAGACATGAAGTGTGTTTTGAAACAATAAGAACAGGACAGTAAACAATCATGAAAGGATGAATGACAGAAAAACACATCTACCACGTGCAGAGCACCTGGTGTAGTGATTTTGTTAGGACTGGACATTGTTCCTTTCAGGGCCATAATTTATTTCTATCTGCAATATGGTCTTCTTTTTTTTTTTTTTTTCCCCCTCAATAAAAATCCAGTGGCAATAGATAAGATGAAACTAAGATCTGTATAAAGGTCCTACTGAAATGAAATGAGCTTTGAGTGGTGTTTTGGACTTCTGCACATCCGAACAAAAGACCCTGAAACAATGTAAGAAAACACAAGACACCTTTGGGAAGTGGGTTGGGCTGGGCTGGGCTGGGCTGCGGGTGCTGGTGGCTGCATCTTGGGTCATGGACGCCCCGCTTCACATCTCTGCCTTGCCTGGCCCTGGCTCAGCCAAACTGGCCAGAGCAGGGTCTTGTGGGGGAAGAAGCTTTGATCGAAGCCTGACTCACAGTGATCAGAGGTGAAAAAAAGTGGATTGAATGCATCTGCTCATCAAATAGGGTCAAGTCTAGTGTGTCTTACCCCAGGCCAGTGCTCTGACCAGGGGGCTCTGAGAGGTCCTCCTTGTTCCTCCTGGCCTACAATCCTGTCTGGGCTTCCCTGACAAAGTGTCGTTGAAATTCTTGAGCTTCCATGAAATATGTTGACATAGTTGAAAACGCCGCCAGCAGAAAAATCCCTCCTTGCTCTTCTAGGGAGACAATGAATAGGAGGCTACTGAGAGATATTTATTAGAATTAGTCTTATAAACCTGTCATAGCATAATTTATGCTTTCCTCTCCATGTAGGCTACAGCTTTCTGGCTGTAAGGATTGTGAGAAAGCATAGAGTGGTCCTGGACCGAAAGAAAAACAGAGTGGCTGTGAAATCCTGTTCTCATATGAATGCTGAGAAAGATTACTTGAAAAATGTGTAGGAAGAAAAAATAACAGAGACCATTACAGATAAGAAGAAAACTATTAAGAGGACATAAGCTTTGCCACATGTTAGGGAAACTTAAAAAAAAGAGCCCTGAGAAAATCCTTAGAAATATTAGGGTTTTTTTCCAACAGTGAAGCCCACAGTGTTGTCTCCGTGGCTATCACCATGTTCTCTTCCCACTGACAGATCTGTGAGATTATACAGGTACAGAAAGCTCTTCAGGTTCTTCAGTGTTTCTATTTCTTTTTTTCTTCTTTTTTTCTGCCTTTTTTTTTTTAACCCCCCCCCCCCTTTTTTTTTTTTATTTTTTCTGTT
>VYXH01006307.1:388787-411855 GCA_013397275.1 Burhinus bistriatus | reverse complement strand
TTTTTTTTTTTCCCTTTTTTTTTTTACCCCCCCCCCCCCTTTTGGTTATATACATTCATAAGGTACAGACACTCTATTGCCTGGGGGTTTCTTGCCTTTTTCAGCTTCCCCTTGAATTCACAGGTAAGGTAAAGCTTGGTTATTTGATCATCAGCCTTTTAAGGTTTATTAGGATCTAGTCTCCATTCTTCACTTGTGTTCATGTCACCGTGCCTGGCCATGAGATCAACATGTAAAATACCTGCCATGCTGTAGTGCAGCCAAAAGAGCGTTGCTCCTCATTGCTTCAGCCGCTTCTCAGAGTTTGCTCATGGCTGAGGTTGGATGTTTTTTCTTGTCTGCTGGAATCCTGGGGACGTTACGATGCAATATTGTTCCTGGCACGGAGCGATGAATGTGATCCTTACTGTGGGAAAATTCCTCTGACAGCCTTGCTGGTTTGAAGAAGGTTTATTGTTGATGCTCTCTTCGGTCACAGGATGTGGCTCTTGCAGCCGTGATCACGCAGAGAGGGACGGATGATGCTCCTTGCTGCGTTCCTCCATAAACTTTCTCCCATCTCCTGCCTTTCATCTTCTCTTGTGCTCACACCTCACCCTCTCCTGCCTATCAGTTATCGGCAGCCTGTTTTGACTGTTGTGGCTTTTCAGCAGGGCCTGGTCCTTGAAGCGCAGCTGCCCATTGCAGTCCCGTAAGGATTTTAGATAAAACGGTGTTGCAAATGCAAGTGCATCCCTGTAGCAGCGAAAGCCTTGGCTGACCTGTAAAATAACCCTGGTCTGTCATGTGGGTCACTGCCATGCAGCAATCCAGCGATATTTAGCTTGGATCCTTCAGTATTTGCTGGAAAGAACGCCGTATTGCACTGCTGTGGCCACACTAGACAGTCTCTTGCGTAGTCCTTTCATTAGCCTCTTATTTCTCAGGCACGGCTTTTGCTGTCCTTTGAGTCCTGTGAAGGTGGTTTTGATAAGAGCAACTCATGGATAGGTTTTTTTTTAGCTCCCTGCCAAAGCAAAATCAGGGATTTGGAAAAAATGGGATAGTCCAGTCCTCTCCGGGGCAGTGGAGGTGGGCTCCGTGGCATGGGAGGAGGCTCACAATGTGAGTGATACTTATGGGGGTAGGTGGACCGATGGTGGTTGATGGGGAATCTCTGGACCCTGGCAGGGTGGATGATTTTCCTCTGTTCCTTGAGTGTTCACTAGTTCCTTTTCTCAGTCAGAGGAAGGCTGTGTCTGGAGTAGAAATGAGCGAGCGGTAGGAGCACAAGGAGGAAGACCTCTGCGAGGCTTCAGTCATGTCTGTGTAAAGGGCAAGTGCTTGCCACACAGGAGAGTTAATATTTATTACTGCAGAAACACATCTAAGTACTGTGTAGAGACCACAGATTTGAAATTTGACAACCCAGCTCCTTCTGGCAGGGTCTGAAGCTTTTAAATAGAAACTGTACTGGAGCTCCTGGGATGCTATTACCCAGGATCAGGTTCTGGAGGTAGGGGAGGCATTCGGGGGCTCACTGCACGCTGCTGTCAACGTTTTCGTATTGGTTGTGCAGGTTGTAGAAAGAAGTCTTGAGAGCTGTGGGATGGAAGAGGGAAGACAAATGGTTTCTTTTTGAGCATAGGAGCAATTAGGTGAGACTTTGAAAGGGCAAAAGCCTTCCTAAGGTCCTGCTGACAGCTTGAAGACAGCAAACTCTATGCAATAAGTAGATAAATAAATAGATGAAAGGGTGAAAGAGTTAGAATGAGCAAAAGATGCCTGGTGAGCTCTCCCTCCGCAGTGGGAATTCAGAGACTGCACTAGATCCACGTTTGTGGGACTATGCTTCATTTCCCTGAACTACTTTGTGCCGTGAGACCAACTCTTGTCATTTGAGATGGCAGTACTCTGGGCCCATGTAAGCAGCACCTTTAAATCTAGAGAACCTTACATTTCTTTTCAAACTTTATTCAGAAATTACTTCAACCATCATTGAAATGACAAAGGACGGTTTATATTTCCCATAGGAACTGTACTCTTTTAAAAAAAAAAAGCTCATACTTGCAGTCTGTTGGTATCTAAAGGCTGTTTTATCCAGCGCGTGAGTTCTACCTGTTTGGAGAACAGTGTGTTAGATCTGTTGGTCTGGTATATAGGGATACAAAGGTAACCAAAGGCTGTATTTTAGTTAGCTTCATCATGACCACAACATTTGCTGCACTAGTTGCATCCCGGGTAAAGGGAATCCACTGATCCCACAGGTCAGGCAGCGATGGCCGTGAGTCGGTGGTGACTGCGCCCCGTTGAACAGCTTTCTGCGGGTGGGCAGTCGGTCTCGCTGCATGCTCTTCCCCATGTTCTGCTCAGCCAGGGCTGTTCCCAGACCTGCTTCCCCGCACGCCGCTCAGGAGAGCAAGTACCAAAAGGCGAATTTAAGGAGCACAGGTTCAGGGAGCACATGGCTGCTGAAAGGGGAGTAGTGGTGCCAGGCCACAACTGCATGCAACTGAAGGGGATCGTAAAACAGCTCTAGTAGAGCCTCTAAAGGCATTGGTTTGTGAACTTCTGGTGCTGAGAAATACAGAGATCCATAGCTGGCTGTTGTAGAGGCAATGAAATTATGCTGCGGTATCGCCAGAAATAGTATGGATTTCTTTGATTGTGAAAGAAAATGAAACAACCTGCTTTTCAATATTCACCCTGAGCTAAAATTATGCATCTTAAGAGGATGAAAAGTTTTCTTCATTGCCAACAATCAATTTGAAGAAAAAAATAAGGACTTGATTGAGAAGGTCCTATTTTTCTTTGAGATCAGTGATGCCTCAAATCAAGGAAATTCAGAAACTCAATGGTTTCACAACAAAGGCAAATAAGTAAATCAGTTGTGTGATTATTTTCAAGAAACAACAAAAAGCATTGTAACTTTCAAAAAATATAAACCATTATTTGTTTCTGAACTACTGTCTAGCCTGTGTACTGTGCAATATCTAAGTACATTATGGACAGGTCCTTGATTTGGGAGGATATGTAATCAAAGGCTCTAATGAACTTTCTGTATCTGCAGAAACTTCAGAACTGCCTGACACAATCTGTTTCACTGGGCTTGATGACATGGAAACGTTTAGTCATGTAGTCGCAACGTGGTTTTTTTCCTTAGGCTGCAATTGAAAGAGTTACTTCTACTACTACTAGGTCTGCAAAACAGTCCTGTTAATACTGCAATTTCTGGGGTTTTAACGATGCTGAAAGGGGGAAAGCAAAGAGATACTTTGTGTGTCTTATAACTAGTATTTATTAATGTACTAAAATCTATTTATTGTACACTCTTAAGCGTAGCTCAATCTAATCATTAGCAATACTGGGGACTCAATTTGGCAAAAGTCATGGATTGTTTGTTAAAGTTTCCGCTATAAAATATTCCTCACAGACATCTGTGTTTATGCTTCAGTTGCTTTCCATGAGGAGAAGGCATGATTTTGTGCTTTTGGATCCAGGCTTCCTGCTCCTTGAAACTTGCTGACTTTATTGTATGTCTTTTTACCTCAAATGCAGTGATGGACTGAATAGTTTTCTTGCATGAATAGACTTGGGCAAATTACAGAAGTCTGAAAAATATTCAGCTGTTAAGGCTGAGTTTCAATTTGAGGTTAGTTCCAAAGGCATGTGCAAAAAATGCCATTTTTTTGATTTTAGAAAAAGGAAGGGGGAAAAACAGTTGTATAGACATCTGCTTTAAGTGGCATTATGTAAATAAACCGTGCAAGTCGTTGTCTCCTTATTTTTATCCAAGGGACCTCTAGCTGAGATGAAAGGGTGTTATGATCAGGAGATTGCGAGGAATGGTGGAGTCTGGGCTAGGGCGGGCTGCAGCCTTTCAGGTGGTCTGGATACACAGATGGCATTCCCCGTGGGGCCCAGGGGCAGGACAAGAGGCAATGAGCACACACTCAAACACAGGAAATTTTGTCCGAACAAGAGAAAACACTTCTTTACTCTGTGAGTGGTCAGACACTGGAATGGGTTGTCCAAAGAGGCTGTAGAGTCTCCATCCTTGGAGACATTCAAAAGCCAGGTGGACGTGACCATGAGCAACCTGCTGCTGCTGGCCCTGCTTGAGCAGGGGGCTTGGACTAGATGATCCTCAAAGGTCCCTTCCAACCTGTGCTTCTGTGCAGTGATTAGGAGAGGCTTAAAGCAGAGGATATGGAGCAAGGCAGAAGGGAGGAACAAGGAAGGTTTTTCCACGGGCTGGAAAGGAGGAGGGACTTGGCTGTGCATTGACAAGGGGAGGGACAAACACTGGTACAGCAGAGCTCTGTGTTACGAGGTGCAGGGGTAGGTCTGGGAAGAGGAGGGATGGGACCTGAGCTCGACTGTGGCTGGGTACGTGGAACAAGTAGCCACCTTGCTACACCCATTTCATCTAACTTGGATTTTGGCTTGAATAAAGATCTATGGATGTGACTGTCTTGCTCCATTTCAACCATCCTCTGAGAGTGATTTACCACTTTGCCATGACTTTTTGCAAGGGGTCTGTCCACTCTGTCTATCACCTGGTCCTGTAGGTTTTTATGTGATTTGTTCTTGCTTTGTGTTTACTGCTGGAGACAGAGTAGTCCTTGTCTGTTATAAACTAGTGAACAACTCTGTTTTGAAGAGACGGTATCAATAACAACAGAAAATGAGAACAAATAAAAAGACAGATTTTAAATAAAATACACGCTTTAACTGCAGCTTGCTAACTAGGAAATTACCCCTTCAGAAACCTCCTGCCCTAGAGACATATCCTGGCTCTGTAGCTTAGTGCATGTGACTCTCCTGCACTTTGCGACAGAGCTGAACCATGACTGTGGCTGTTGGAGGTAAAATATTCCAGTTCCCTTTTGGCTTCCACAGTGAGCCTGCAGCGTGTGTCTGTCACTGCCTGCGTCAGTGCGGGCGCTTATCAAAGGACACATAGGGCACATTTCAACCAGTGGGTTTTTTAAGTCCTTTATGTAATTTCAAAGCAAAAGAAGTTATTGGCATTTCTTTAAGCAACTGTTATCTAACTAATAGCATTTAAATTGATGTTAATTCAAGCTAGTAAATGACAATGAAAAGTTGATGAAGGGTAAGTTTGCTGATGAGATACAAATTCATATATGTGTTGCCTTCATTTGCATCTGTAATGTAGGGCTGAAGTTGAACCAAGTGAACTATTTTTTTTTTTTTTTTTGTGGAATATATTCTGTAAAAATAATTGCTCTGGTAAGAAGCAATTATTGTGTAGAATGAAAGCAATGTTCCAGAAGAGTCTTAACTCTCTGCGCAGACACGAGAAAGATATTTGGAATAAGGGGCATGTTGAGCACATGATTAAGACATAGTGGGACTTTCCACTGAGGTCTTTTCCCTGGGTCCTGACATTGCATGCCAGGGGAGACTGTTTGTTCATAGTTGGACACTCGATATCACGTACTCTCTTTTTATTAAAGTACTTAACCCTTTGCTTTTCTCTACCTGTAATGTGTTGTACCAATTTCAATCAAACACACAATTAGCAACAAGAAAAGTGATGAAGCTTGAAAGTCTGTTGTTACCAAATTATAAAGAGATGAGAGGGTTGAGATCAGGGAAGGTGCCGTACCGGATCGCATTCATCCAGTGCACTGTTCCCAGTGATCTTTGGTTTGAGGTGGAGAACGGCACAAGAGTCTGTGTCATTTATTTTGGAATACGTTTTCTTGAGAGTTTTACTAAAAAAAGAAACTAGTTGCTCAAGATATCTTTCTCATGCTGTTTGACTGAAGTTTAAAGAACGTGCGAGCCTCTGCCTTCGGGGTGCCCTCAGGGGTCCTGCGGCATGGCTGCGGTGGTGTGGAGCCAGCCTTAATCAACCAAACGCAGGAGGCAAGTTGCTCTTTGTGCTTGAGGTTGTGTTTTGGCCAACCACCAAACCATCTTCTGTGAAGGATAAGTGGTGTCAAGCACTACTTGCCTGTAGTGTAAACAGGGCCAGAGGCTAAAGTGGGTAAATAATATTGACTGACAACAAATAGAGCTAAGCAGAGCCCATAGCCATCTGAAGGCTGGTGGGTTTCACGAAGCATCAGTGAGGGATGCTTGGAGGTGATCTGCCTACCCCGCAGGCTGAGCAGAGCTGTACACATGTGCTCTACTACAAGTTGAAGCTCTTCAGTCTGGTTTGACAACTGATTAGGTGGTGTTAATTAAAGAACTCAGGTATGTCAAAAGGGCCACAAACTCTTCATCTTGAAGAAAGGAATGCGTCTCCCTGCTTAAATTTGTTAGGAGGAGGAATGTCTCCGGTGGCAGGCGAGACTTGCTCTTTGGTGAAGTGGCACCTGCTGATTTTATCTGCTTGGGGTATCTGCAAATGCTGTGCTCAGCATAACCTTCCTGCCTGGGCTGATGAAGTTGATAAACTCTGTGTGCCATCTAGTACTGGACACAAGCCACTGAAGCCAGAGAAGTGGCACAGTGCTTCCAAGTGTCGAGGTACTGTTAAATCAGTGGTGTAATGGAGTAATTTATGCAGCTGCAGGGGGCAAAAGGGTGCCTCTGTCAGCTAATCGCCTGCTCTTTGGGTGACTTGATCAGACTGAAGCTTGGGACCTGTTGAAGGGAAACTTGCACCCATAGCAGAGGTCACAGTTTGAGGTAGGTTTAGAGTGCAGGGGTCTACTTTTCCTTCCTTGAAGTATGGGGCCCCTAACCCCTGCATAGCTTTCTCCTTTTCCTATGCTTCCCCTAGAACTCCCAGGCACACAGGAGGCATTTCTTCTACGCGTACATAGATGCCTGCGTCTGAGCTGCTCAAAGCCTGACTCTGTGTGTACTCTGTCTGTAGTTGGTAGAGAGAAATAGACACTGCTGGGGTTGGTGACTGCTGAACCAATAACAAAAATATTCAGAAAATCAATGTTCTCTAATCCTGCTGACGAGGACTTTCCTGGGATGGGTGCTGTGGAGGTTGGGAGCTGCAACCTGTACATCTCCATCCTCTCCTTGTGCTGCTGGAATACAGCAGCTCTGTGGATACCACCACCCACCTCTCCAGGGGAGAGGCCGGGTAGGGGGATACAAGCACCCTGGCCCTGGGCAGTGTGGTCTGCTCAGAGGAAGGCCCACAACTAGTATGAAATTTCTCAGAAACTTGAACAGTGTTACTGTCTAATCATTTAATTGCCACTAAGTTGCCATGCAACATATTATCATGCCCATCTGGAATCAGCGGTTCTACCATGGTGTTGGTACATTGACCATCACTGGGCAGAAGGTGTGAGCCGTAGTTACTGAGGTTTCTTTGTGTTTTGGCAGCACGGTGGTTTGCTGCGAGAGGAAACCTGTGAACCAGTAAGTGCCGTGAGCTCCTAGTAAAGGTCTGCTGTGTGCCCTAAGTTCAGTTCCCACATGGAGTTGGACATGGGAGTCTCTGCAGTTTTCCTTTGTGAATCCTGTCTGGCGGGAAGGATGTTGGTGCAATTGAATCTGCTGTGAGGTGGGCAAATGTCGCCACCCTTTTCAATCTTATTTTCTTTTACCTGTATAGGTAAGCCTTCTGTTACCATGACTAAATGCCTGAAGTTTTCTCCAGTGCTTTGTTTAGGAGAACATTTCCAAAGTGTCTGTCAAGTTTAAGAGCCTACTTCTCCTAAAAGCCAGTGGGACTATGCTTAAGTGCTTTGGTGGAGGCTTCCTCGGTTCACCATACATTTGTTCCTCAGGCTGGCCCTTATCTAGATAAGCCTTGTTTTATTTTGGAGAACGTTGCGTTTCCAGAAGAGCTTTTGCTCTTCTGCTGTTGAGTGTTCAGCAGATGAGACTGTTGTGTGCAGGCTTGCTGCCTGAAGCCTGCAGTCTCTCAGTGATGGACATCCGTGCCTGCAGCAGCCTAACACCAGTCAAGCTGCAGCTTCAGGAGGGCCTCTTGCTTGGGTTGTTTTCTCGACTCTTAGAAGCTCTTCTTTCTCAAGAAAAGCTATGGTAATTAAGTTACCCAAACATTTACTAACTTTTATGGTTAATTTTTTTTATTATTCTGAGAGAGAAATTTTACATCTCTTAGTCTGCTGGGCTGGCACTACATGGAAGCTGGGTGGAACCCATAGAAAGAGGGGCTGGGACACCACTGAAATGCTGTGTCTTGGGAAAACTGAACTCCTTAAATGACTACAGTTTTGCCCAGCAGAACTAGTGAAATGGTTTCCGGTGGACTTGGTTTCCCCACTGACTCCACAACTGCATTCTATTTACAGATGCAGTGTCAGTTCATCCACTGTTATGCACATGAGTATCCACATAAGAAAATAAAAATAAAACTCGTTTGACGTTTTTCCCATGGTTATATTATGGATTCTTTTATGTCTCCTAGGGACTGTGCTCAACACAGCACTTGCTCATCCAGCAGGAACCTTTGTAAGTTCTCTCTTCCCTGTCTAATTCCTTGCTGTCACAGGGCACATGGGATAACTGTTTCTCCTGTCCCTTCGCTAAGTTGGGTTGAAATGCCTGACTGATTCCCCAGTTACTGAGCAGGGACACACAGAGCGTGTTCGTATGAACAGCTAAATTCCTTGGATACCTTCTTACACTCTTTTGTGGGTATTCCCTCGTAGGCTTAGAAGTCCTTCTTAATTTTTCCCCTATGTATGATGAAAGTAATTGCTATTTATAATGTCAGATTTAACGTTCTTACTATGTATACTCAGACTGAGAAGTAATTTAAATTTGATCTTCCTCTCTCAACAATCAAACGTACTCCTAACTGTGAAGTTTTGGCATTAGATCAGACATTATTAATGTGGATCGTAATGCCCTGTTGGCAATGTTTAGTACTGTTCTAAATCTCTCCAGCTTATTTTTTTATGCATATAAATTGGATGTTTGTGTTTTTTCTGGGTCACACATGTTCCCTCTGATGCCAGTTTGCATGTGGTTTATTATGAGTCGGCCTTAATCCTAATCTATGATCCCTCAGAGTCGCATAAAAAATTATGATAGTTTGTTTATAATCTGTTCTTTTAATTTGTTATCTACCTCTGTTCACTCTGACATTTCAGGCTTTCATGTGTACCTGATGTACAGTCCTGTGGCATAGATCCTTGGAAGTGACCCTGATACTAGGATACAAAAAAACCAAACCAAAATATTTCAGGTATTTCCCTCAGTGTAGAAAAGACACACTTTTTTTCTTCTTGTAGTATTTTATTATATTAAAAATGCATTTAAATAGGTGGTTATTAAAATGTATTTAATTTAACCGCAGTGCTGATTAGTTGCTTCCTTTTTTTTTAAGTTCTCCTGGGATCATATCAAAAGGTAGTGTGTTCTGCTGGTACATTTTTCAGGTACAGTAGTGGCCCCATTTCATCACACAATTGCATGAGTTTGGGACGAAAACCGCTCTCAGAATTTAATGAAGCCATTACACATGTTCTGTTGAGCCATGGGGCTTGATGTTGTTGAAAAAATAACACATTTAAATTGGATGTGATAATGTCGTTTGCACACAGTGAGTAGATGATTGTCACACTGTATTGGTAACTGTCTTAGATATTTGTGGATAAACAATTTTATGTTTAAAATTAAACCAAGCAAAATGAAAACCAAACCAACAAAACCAAAATAAAAAAGAGGTGAATCATCATTCTAATCTTTTGACGGTGCTATACAGAGAGTGAGCTGTACTCTGCTACTTATAAAATAATGTTGCCTTATTTTCCAGTCTCGCGCTGAATATTAGAAGGGAAATGGTTGTTGAAAAGGGAAGATTTATTCTGTATCATCTGTTGTAGGGAATGGGAATAACTTTCTGTTCTGTTGCTCCCTGTTAGTAGAGCCCAGGTGTTCAAGTAGAGTCCAGGGGCTACTGCCAGAGGAGTAGATACTGTATTGCTTAGTATCTCAAGACTGTTGCCTGCAGAAGTTCCTGGTTCCTATGAGAGGACAGAAGCCCTAGATCCGGGGATTGTTCAAGATCATGAGGCTGACAAGGAGCAAACACCCAGCCCTCTAAAGAGAGCTGGACACCTGCCTGAGATCCACAATCTCAGCCTTACCCTAGAATTAAGTGCTTAAGCTGGGCTAATCCTTTCTTATTTTCTTTCTTTTATGCAATATTCTTTACGTAGAGCTTTCTGTGTGTAATAGTCTATCATTGCATAACTGCTGGAGCTTCATGCCCATTAGATGTGTCCCAGAAGGGTGGCCTGGGAGAGACAGGACACACAGAACTTCCTCTGTTAATTGCTGAGCATCTCCTCGGAGCTGCCTCTCGCTGCCCACAGTGAATGGCTTGCAGTAATCATCTACAGATGATCTACAGAGCAATGCTGAAGCTAAGATCTTTCTTAACATTGAAGTTGAAAGACATTGCAGTAATGTAATGATTGGCTATTGGGGTTCATTCTATCTCTTTTTTAAAAAAACAGTCTGTCTTTTGAACTTCATCTCTCAGATAAGGACCAACACAGACATAAAAAGACTTTTTTTTTTTTTTTTTTTTTTTTGTGGCAAAATTAAGTACTTGTTCTTCAGTCTTTCATGTCACTGGTGTATGTGTGTGCATGCATGTGTTTACTCAAAAAACTTAGTTGTTCTAGGCATTAAGTAGCTAAAAATGCTGCAGAAAAATAACTTTTACACGAAATAGGTTGCATAAATGCAATTTGGACTACAGAGAAATATTTGAAAAATCAGTACAAGAGCAAATAATAATAAAAAGAAAAAACATTCCTGCAATCAGTACATCAGTCTGGTCTAAAATCCTCTTTGTATGTTGAACAGGGTGAAGACCTTGACTTTTTTTCTGATGGCAGATTCCTTCCTTTTTGTGCCAATGCAGTGAGGGAACAGTGAGTTGCGAAGAGGGAATGCGGGTGGAAGACCTTGAACAAAAGGTGATAAGAGCAGGCTATGAGGAGAACACTGAGGACTTCCAGGCAGCTCACATGTTCAGGGATATTTTCCACTGTCCATCTAGCCAGTCCCCTTGCCTCTGTGTCTGGGCTGCCTGGCACGGTCCTGGCGTTGCACTCTGGGCTGCTCTTCTCCCCACCGCCCAGCCTGGCTCCCAGTGGGAATGTGCTGGAATTTCCACAAGTGAAGCACTTCAGAAATTTCCTTCCCGTGGGACATGCCTTTATTTGCTCTCCTTGGCTCTGATTGCCCTGTAATCCAAGCCACAGACCCCAGAGGACCCTCCCTGCAGGACCCCTGCCCCGCTGCCCGCTTTCCTGCCGGGAAGCACTGTCCTCCCTCCTGGCCGCCACGCTCCCTCTTCCCACAGCCACCGCTCCAAAGGTGTTATTTGCAAGACAGCGGTATCATTTAGTGAGGGAGGTGGGAGCCTGTTTGGAAAAATACCCCACAGATGTGTGATCATTCACACCTCTGTGTCGGGGACACAGTAATATGTGCAGCTATTTGGCTACATTTTCTCTAGATCCTTTTTCTTGTTGTCCTGTTGATTAATAATTGGTGTGGGAGCTGTTGGCAGAGCTGACAAAAACTACAGAGGCTGGAGGTTGTCACAGCATGGGTGGCTGGGGATCTCGCTGGGTTTTTAGGAGGGAGCAAACGTTCCTAGAAGCAAAATAAATTCCTTTTGGGGATTGCTGAATAGTATGGATTAACTACACAGTTGCTCGGAAATTTCCAGTAGCACCTTAAATGCATGAAAATTTGTGATACCTTAAAAAACTGTCAGTGCCCTTACAGAATGGGGGAACTTGGAAAGTAAAGCTTGACTAACCTTAGTAAAAATCCTTACCTATCTTTAAGGACAATGAAGATTTTCCTCTACTTTCCCTGTAGAGGGGACCTGTTCCCTTTCTGCAGGGGGAGGCAGGTGAGACCTCCCCTGTTGAGGGGAGCTGCTCAGGGCAGTAGGACAGGAGAACTTCACAGATGGGGTAGATTTGTTTCCTGTTCCCAGAGTTGTGGAAAATGAGGTTAAGCTCAAAATGAAATCTTTCTCTAGTGACAAGTGAGAATAAAGATTTCTAGTATAGTGGATTAGCATAAGGCACGTGTACAAATCTACCTCTGTTGGTAGCTGACAATTTCCTGCTGGTACTGTTTTTCTTCAGAGAAATTGCTCAAAAGCAGAAATTTACGCCTGTATAAGATTTTAACATTTCATTATCCAGCTTCTTTATTAAAACTCAAACTATGCTTTAGGCTTTAGACTCACACGTCCTTACAAAACAAAGTAAAATACATGTATTTTTTTTCTGCAGTAATAAATTGAGGAATAAAGAATATCAGCTCAAGATTGGCAATGTTGAGGAGCACATCCCTTTCTGTGGAAAATAGGCATGTATAGCAGGGAGCTTTGAATAGCAAATAGATTTGCTGCTTTAAATATTTTATGTTGGCTTGTGGAGAAATGTATGGAAATTACATTGTAAATGAGTCTAACACTTGAACAAGGTCTTGTGCCCATTGTAAACAAATCACAGCAATGCTAACGCTTGCAGGAGATTTTATTTGATGTTCTCCATACACTAATAAACATTATCGTTGCTGCTGTGTAAGAGAGAGAAGGTTTCTCATAGGAAGCGATTAAATTTGTTGGCTTTTCTTTGCAGAGTAAACCAACAGCAAAGCTCAGGGTAGGGAACAGAAATTCATAATTCTGCTAGCCAGCTAGCCTAACTATAAGGTTATGGTCTTACAAGAGCAGTAGATCAGAAACAGATTTTTAACGCTTCCTCTAAGTCATTTTATGAAGTCTTTTAGGTAGACTTGAAAGAATTTCAGAGGAAGTCTTTCAGTGGGCTATCAAGAGTCACCTTCCCTGCAAGGCAAAACACTGACCTGGCAAGCCTAACGCTAATGAAATAGATTATTATGAAATCCTTCTACAGATACGCATGGGTTGTTTAGGCTTTTTGACTGCGTATGTGCGTCAGTGTAATGAGAACTTGGCAGAGGGCCTGGGCTCTGTGACACCTTCAAGGATGTCATTGGAAAGCCCTCAGGTTTTGCATCTTCCTTGGAAACAATCCTGTGGGAAGTTTAGATCTGCTCATCAGAGCAAAACTTATTCTTCAGCCATTGCACATGAACAGTGGGGTTTTTGTTCCAGAGGTTTGTGTTTAAAGATGCTGGGAGACTTACTGGTACGTAATAGACATATTTCCTTTGTGAACTTGCTTCAGTCGCTGGAAAGCCAAGCTGAAACACTTGCTTTGCTCCTCGCAGCTTCTTGTCAAGCTGTTACGGCTGAAGGAGGTGTTACTGGCTCTAAAATAGTCAAATAACTAGTTCCGTTCTGGGAACAGCAAAACTACAGTCCTTGTCAGAGGGTTTGTGCCGCTGTCATTATAGCATTATGGTCAAAAACAATTTGGATGTGTCTTCCTGGTGCTGAGCATCCATGCACGTGACTGCAAATATTCATTACGATTGAACAGCCAGGCCATTAATTCAGGTGCCTAAGTACAGACTTGAGGACATCTGGTTACTCATTGCCTAAGGGTTGAATTGAGTCACCGTGCACCCGTGTCCTGCCTGCCAGTGGAGAGAATAAAAGTTGCCTGTTAGAGAGTGTGTTGTAAGATGTCTCACCCCAGCGTATGGCCTCTCCTGTGGCTTTCTTCCAGAGACGAAATACAGTTTAATGTTCCCAAAAGCCTGCTCTGGTCCTAAGTATTCTCATGGTGTGTGCAGAACACAAAGAGACTGTTCAGCATGTGGGGTGGAAAGCAGGGAAACAGTTGAAGAGCGTTTTGTGCCAACAGAGGTTACCAGGAGAGGAGCTCAGTGTGCCTTGCAGGTGCCCCCACCCTCTGCACCAGGACGGGGAGGACAAGGAGGTCGGGCTCTATACAGCCTCTTGATCTTTCTCCTTCCTCACAGCACCTGTGGGCCAGGGTTGTTGAGGATCTGTATGGATGTTGGTGGGCATGCACATTGTATGAGCTTGGGACCATGTTCCCCCTCCCCAGGAGTGAAGGGATTGACGTGGCAGTGGATGGCTCTGGCTCCCACCCCTGCGTTGCTTTCCAGTCTGCTCTTAGGGCAGCGGTGGCCCCAGCCAAAACCTACTTGGTTCCCTAATGATTTAAGCCCATTGAGATTCTCCGGTGGCAGGTCCTGCCAGCCTTCAGCATTACTTGTTTTTCCAGCCTGCTGGTCGAGGTGGCATTGCGTATTCTGCAAACAGGGCAAATCCCCGTAGCACACAGACCAGCAGGAGCGTTTGGGAACAGATAACCCACAAAAGCTCAGAAATAGAGGGGGTGGTTAATTTTCTTTAAATGCTGCACTTAATGGACTTGCATCTATCTCCTTTTTCCTCATCCACCGACAGCACTTTTCAGTCTTTGCCATCTTTGGAGCTGCGTATACTTGTTCAGTGAGACTTACCAAAACTGTTCTCGGTTTTGCCCCCTCTGGACAGCCATTCCTACGGATGGCCCCCGATGTCTGGTAGCTTGGTACCATCAGCTTACTGCTTGGCTGCTCTCACCAGCACAAGCCAGGCAAATTCCTTTTGTCTGCAGGAGGATCGGAAGGAGCCAGCTTAGGGCTTTGTTTCTACATTTGAACATTTTTAAATTACCGAGTGTCAGAAAACAATAAGCTCAATGCACTCAAAAATGCTCTCGCGGAGGCTAAGAAACACTAGATCTGGATGGTTTAGGAGAATAAAGAAGAAATAAGGAAAATATTTTTTTAGTTGCTAGGATGCCTTTTTATCGCTCAGATCAGTGTGGTTTGAGGTTTTTCTTTTTATTCAGACGTGTGACTTATTTATTATGGTTAGAGCATTGCTACAGTGTCTTCTGACAATAGATTTAAGTATATGAGACAGTTGGCTAGCACTTCAGTGGGAAAATTAGGTCTGAAGTGTAGATTGGCCCAGGATTTTAATTTGTCTTTGAAGGAAAAATAATGAAGAGAGTTAGTGATAGAAATTCATCGTTATTCTTTATTGAAAATGCCATAAGTGGCATTTACTAGGACATTTGACCCTGAAGTTTATTCTGTTTGCACAGAAACACTTTGCATCTTCTGCAGCTGAGGAAAGGAGTGTGAATTCGAGGCAGATTATTTCCCTGCCAGCCTTACGGCCCCGGGTGGAGGTTTTGTCAATTACGGAGGGAAATACATGTCTAGTTCTTTGTCTTCTGCTTCTTGTGACAAAGGAATTCCCATTTGAATCGCTCTGCTCCGTTCAAGCCCCCTCCGAGCCTCTGGGTTAGCAGCAGTCAGTCTTTGCAGTGTCCTGACGTCATCCAGTGTATGCATAAGCCCCGCTATTGTCTTAGGGAGGGAGAGCAGGGGCTGGGGATTGCAGTGTCTGGTGGCCGCTATCTATTTCTGCCTGCCGATATCACGGAAAGGACGCTGGCCTGCCCTTATCTCTTGGATTTAAAACAGAAGCTCCTGCTCTTTGCTTCCTGAAGAAGGACCTTTGCTGCGGTTGCAAGGAAAAGCTGTCTGCGGTGCGGAGCAGAGGAGGGGAGAGGAGAGAGGAGAATCTGGCAGCTTGGATAGCCTGGACTGCATTGTCTGGCTTCATGACCCCTGCTGTGTAGCAGTCTCATCCCTGCTCTCATACGCTCCCTCTGTCTTCCACTCTTTCTTCTTTCCTTTTTAAAATCGCGGCATCTGGGGCCAGCCATGTTTGGCACTGAATCTTCATGTAAGTAAATGCATCCCACTTACATCCTTTTTTTTTCTGTTGAGAACAGGGCTTGTTTTATCCTTGCTGTACCCACCCTGCTTGCGGTCCCTTTGCTGTAGGTCATCGGCTGAAAGCTGCGGTCCTCGCCTGTGTACGAAGGGCTGAAAGATACCGGAGGGAAAGCAGCTACCTCCGAACTGTGGGGGCATCCTCGGTGCCGGCAGCAGGGCAGCGTGGGGCTGTCAGCGCTGCTGAATTCAGGCCATTGAAAGATGGGGAGAAATAGGCAGTTTCGCTTGAATGTGTTAATTGATAAGATCACATCTGTCAATGATCAGGAGTTGCAAACGCTCTAATGAATGCGCTACTGGGATGATATGTTTGGGGACTGGGAATGCTGCAGCGTTTGATGGGCGAGAGCTGGAGAGAGCGATCTAATCCGCAGGAAAAGACTATCTAATCTGCTTCATTTTTGTTTCTGGGAAAAAGGAGCCTCGCGTGGGATCCCTCCTATAACTGGAGAATCCAAAATTAAATTAGGTGGAATTCTAAATATGAGGTGAAAAATGCAAAATAATAGGATCATTTATTTGCTTTTTCCTAATCTTTGTGCTGGAAAATCTTAACTGAGGCAGTCTGCTGTATAATAGCAGTGCAGATGCATGTCATTGAAAGCAGGCAGCTTTTGCTTCAAAGGGAACAACAATTACCTACCTGGCAAATCTGGCCACAGAGGAAGGCTGGGGGGGGTTGCATATAAATAATGTTGCTGGTGACAGTGTGGCTGTGTGGAGACCGGTCTGATCCAGTGATTGTCAAGTGACTGGAAAATAGAAAACAGTCAGTTTACGCTGTATTTTGTGCACAAATAGTACTGCATGTTGCAAACATGTCTCATTTGAATATGGAATAATGGTGCTTCATATTTTTTAGAGCGTTATAACGTGCAGCGTGGTGTAATGTCTCCATGCCATTAGGCTGGGACCCTCTGTGGCTCAGCTCTTCATGGGAAGTGGTAGGAGCATCGGGATACCTCGTAATCACATCCTCCTGGCTGTCAAACCCCCATGCTCCCAAAGGGTTAATCGGTCCTGTAGCCTGGGTCTGGCAGCTCCCTCCCTCCTCTGCCACAGCCTGGTCAAGGTCAGGCAGCAAAAAAACCAAAATTTGCCTTTAGATTTCTTTTGTTTGGGGACCCGTTTTTCATGCACGGTTGTAAACATGGTTGCAGCTCTGGGTCAGTGGAGCGTGAGCAGAGATGCCAAATGTTGTGGCTGCATCTGTGTACACCCGGCCAGCTCTGTAAGCCCCAGCCTGTGTGTCTATGGGGTCTGCCTCTGCAAAATGCGTATTAACGTGCTTTGAGATAAAATCAGTGGCGTACCTGCCTTCTTGCAGAAAGTGCGTACTGCATAGTCGGAAAGTCAAATTACTCAGCCCTGTTCATTTTTGTGGTCCTCTCTCATTTTATGAGGTGCATTAATAAATGGCTTGCTTGTCGCGTCAAGCTTTTGGCTAAAGTCACCGGGTTGTACCACCAGCAGCTGTGGCTGCTTTTGTTTCCATGGTTCCCACAATTTAGAAAACAGCGATGAGAGCTTCCCTAACAGCCACTACCTGTTTCCCAGAAGGGTCTAGCGCCATTATTTGCCTTTAAAGAAGGGGTTAAAGACAACATGGCTAGTTGCCATCCACCTAAGCAGAGGCTGTGGCCAGTCCCTGCCTGCACTCCCCAGCCAGATGAAGACGAAGGCAGCATGAAGGCCTTGCCTTTGTTCAGACCCCCTCCCCTGCTCAGGCCTGGACCTCGTCCCCAGGGGGCCACCTGGGATATTGGAGCTCCTCTTTGGGTTGGGCGGGCTGTCCTGTTGCTTGCTGCTGCCAGGTGCTGGCACACAGGAGAGCGGGGGCTATGGGCGATGCCCCCCCCACGCCTGCCGGCACAGGGCAGCCCTGCCCGCACCGCTGCTGGAGGAACGATGGGTTTTGCTGTCAAAGAAAGAAAATCGTATCAGAATTAATTTAGTCAAAATGCAGTGGCAGTTAGGGGTTTTTGGTCTTCCCTCTCTTCCTGTCTTCTTCATATTTCCAAGCTGTCAAATGACAACAGTGCCACTAATTGTTAACATTTCTGTCCGGCTAGAACATAAAATAAATAAAATAACATAAATTAATAAGATTCAGCATCATCTGGTCCTTGAAAACATGACAGAAGCCATTTCTGCTGCTGTCTGAAAAGCACAAAATGAGCAGATTACATTTTTTTTTAATCCTGCTGTTTACAGCTAGTATTTAGGCTTTTATTTCTGTTTTCTCTGATAAAAAAAAAAAAAAAAACAAAACCAAAAATGGTCATAAGCAAATCCTGGTTTAGAACCTTTATCCTGTCACTCGATATCAAAATACTTTAAATGTCAAATCAACTCTCATTCAGCAATCCTGGTTTTTCTTTCTGCTTTTGACAGCAGTCAGAAGGGCAATAAAAGATAGTGCGAGGGCCATTGTAGAAACACAGGCATCCGCTTATCGCCTCCTGGATGCAGGGAAAGACAAACAGCAGGCGACGCCGGCCTGTAAAGGGGGATAAGGCAGCAGGCGATGCACAAACAGCTGCTAACACTCCGGCGCGCGTGGAGCGAGGAAGGAGTGTGCAGAGCAAAACCCCGTGAATTGTCTGTGGGAAGGGCTGCGCTGTGGCAGGGCAGTTGCCGTACGGTCATGCTCAGTATTTTCCATCGGTCACGTGTCCTCTTTATAATCCTCACGGGAAACATATGCGCCAGAGACCCTTCATCTTCAGAGACTCTTCATCTTCAGTGCTTTCGTGGTGACCCACGTGCAGCTGTGCCACTGTATGCATGGGGGAGGGGGGCACCTCTCCATCCCACGCCACCTCTCCGGCTGACCTGACAGATTTATCTGCTGGCCGTAATTGTTTCACGTTCTGTAGGTGGTAAATAATATGTGGCTTGAGAAAGCATTGGGTTGAGAATTAAGTCCTTTTGAAGGTGAAATGATGTTGCAGCGCTGCCCCAAAGCAGGGAAGCAGTGGAGCTCTGAAGAAGTGACGAGCTGGTCCCCATGCGAAGGACATCCTCTGTTCAGGGAGAAGAGACAACCCCAAGCCTAGGGGAAATACCTGGCAAACATCCCTTGTCTAACTCGTAATACTGACAGTTGCAAGCCTACAGGAGGGACAGCACAGGCACAAATTTAACCGAAATGTGAGAGCAGCCACAGTCGGTGGGGCTCACCAATGCTGGGGGAGGTCAGGGCAACGCGGCTCCACCAAATCTGTCTGTGTAATGGGGAGAAATGGGGCAAGGTGCGGTTCAGAGCCTGTAAAGTGAGCAAAGAGGCTCTCGGAGAGCCATTTCATGCGTGTCTGAGAATGTGCACCATGTGTCCTTCAAATATCCCAGATGGAGTAAGTCAGTAGGATTATGCGAGGAGGGAATTGCACACACACATCTAGGCCACTCGCCCCAATGCTGTTGAAAGGATCCAGATGTGTGCCGTGAAAGCCTGAGGTGGTGTTCTCGGTACTGCTGCATTTGTTCATGCCAGGATATTTTGGCCTAGCAGCAATGCTAAACGGTGAGGGTTAGGTGGCAGGTTGTCTGGGAGGTGCTCTTCCAGCTTGGGCTGTTCAGGGAGATGCTCGCGGTGGTCCCTGTCTGGTAGATCAGCAACTGCAGTCTGGAAAGCAGAGAGACTCTGGACCAAAGGAGAGCTGACCAAAGGGCAGGAGAAATGCACAACCAAAGCGGGCAAGTGGAGCTTTCCTCTGTCATGAGGCTAATGCTGGAAGGCTGCTCTCCATGGGGAGGCTGGGCAATGCTGTGGACAAGGGCAAACCTTGCCCACTGAGTGTACCAGGGAAAGCTGCTATGCTTCTCCCAGACTCACTGTACTGTCTTCTGCTCTGTTCAGAAAGTGTTTTTGTTCCTGGGCACTTCTTCCCAAACCCTCTTCCAGCCAGAATGCAATAAATGGAAAAAGTTGCATCAAGGTAATTGATTTTATGGCATCAGGAAAGTAGTCTTATAAAGCTCTGCAAAACAGCAGCAGCCAACAGTGGAGAAACAAGAGATCTTAGCACCAGATAGTAAGAGCAAGGATGATCCGATTGGCACGGGTGCTGCCATCCTGGGCCAGTGTGCCTGTCTTCTCCTTTCCCCAGCACTGGTACTCACCCCTACCTGTGGGAGAGCCAGCCAAAACCTGACCACTTCTGCAGGTAGTCAGTTTTGAGCATACTGGCTCCCCAGGCTGGTTCATGGGGTGATTAAATGAGCAGCGGCACAAGAGGGGGTGGGACATGGCTGTTGAAACTCTGGTGGGATGGCAGTCTTGGTGAGAGTGGGCTCTACTGAAGCAGCAGATGACCAAAATGCTTCTTTTTTGCACATAATTAGCCCACTGCTGTCCTGAATGCCAAGACCAGTAATAACAGTAAGTACAGGTACCTGGCATCAGATGACAGCCACAATTTCACAATGATGTTACGCTGGTTTCTCAGGCAACTGTACGTCAAAGAGAGGTTACAGGAACGTACCAGAAGCTGTAACTTTAAACCCATATATTTGGCTGCTGAGGTTGCCACTGTTCCCCATAGAGTCAGGACTGTTGAACAAGTTGCAGAACCAGGTCAAAGAAAGGCTTGGCTACAGCAGCGTCAAATGCCAGAGTAAATGTGGATTATGAAAGGGATTGAGATTGCAGGGGCTGTAATAAACTTGACAAATTCAACAGTGAAACTTCAAGATACTTGGAGGGAAGTAGATTTTGAGGATTTACTGAGTGCTATTGTTGTTATTTTTTAAATAAATGCATTTTTAAAAAATATAAACATGAGATAAGAGAGGGTTCTGCAGATTCTGTAAACTCCTTTGGCTCTATTACTTTGTTAGATGACTGAGGTGATGTCTCCAAGGGCTTGACTGCATGCGTGCTCAGGAGGACAGGGGCTTGAAGCTCAGCCATCCTTCTCAGACAGCACCAATGGTGGTTTGAATTTGCTGCGTTGAGCTGTTTACAAGCAGGCAGCTTTTGGGAAAGTTTAAGTGCACCTTGCCCTTTCTTCCTCCAGAAAGAAAAAGTGAACAGAGACATCTGGCAGGCTAGATTTGACTCATGCATTTAACAGTCTTAGACGATTTGTCTCTTGCAGCCCTGGATCACCTTTCCTATCTCATTGGTTTAGAGGTTTCAAGGATCTGATGTAAAGTTACTGAATACAGTGCTAGTCTGCTGTGTAGCTGTGTCCATGCACGAGCTTCTGGAACAGAGAAGAAGTCTCAAGGTGCAGGCAGTGGATAAGGTAACCTCTTTTTCAGATTGTTGAATTGGTTGGTCTTTGCCATAGCTAAAAGCGTGAGCTATAATTAATGGAGGGGTCTGTGGTTGGTCAAACGTGACAAAAGATCTTTCAGATTTAAGACAAAAATCATAGAATAATTTGGGTTGAAGGGACCAGCCCCTCCCTCAAAGCAGGACCGACCTCCAAATTAGAGCCAGTGAAAGATGCCGTCTCAATCCTTCTGCATGTTTGCAAAATGGTGTGAGATCAAAACAAGCTTCAACTTTGACCAGTTTAATTTACAGGACCAGAAATAGGGATAAATCTTCATGCCCAGGGACAACTGAAAGATTATTAGAGTCCCTTTGGGCTGTGTGACCCAGATAGGAAGTGCTGCACATGCAGCGAGGACTGTGTCATACTGTTTGAGTTGGGTAGAAGCAGTAGTTTCATGAAATTTGGGAGTAATTAATTGGTAGGCACAGCAAAAAACTTATTCACAGAACAAGTTAAGTCGACTCTTTTCGACTTAGCTACAATACCTTGCTTGATCCCTGAAGCACCACAAAGACATCTATGAAGTGCTACAAAAAGAGCTTGTGGGCTTCAGGGAGACAGAGTATTGCAGGTTTCAAGATTACTGGACATCTTTCCTGTTTGGTGAAAATACCAATGTAATATCACTGTTTAGACCCTTTCATATGAAGGTCACTATCTATAATTAGAGATTACAGAATCCTAGAAATGCCAGTATGTTCCCTATTGTAAAGGACAGGATTCTCAGGCTCTATAATAGGGAAATAAGCTGTACAACTACAGAGAAAAACACTTGCTACCCAGAGTCTGGTGTAGCTCAGTGGAAAATTGGCTGGCTTTGCTGTCTTTGATCAAGGTGAAGCTTATGCTGAGAGATCAAATTAGGATGTTCAGAAACCAGAAGTGTAAGTGAACCCCTGTTCTGCCTAGACCAAGAAACGTGCCGTTGCTTCCCAGCATTAGATGGAAAGTATTTTAGGAGGTCCTAGGGCTGTCTATGGATTTCCTTTGGAAATGGCATCTTGAGCTATGTCAAGTGTTTTGATATACATGGGAAGTAGAAGAGAAATTCTTGTGGGACTACAAGGCAGTGACACAAAATTGAAGTCTGATATGTTTGACCTCTTTTGAGAAATCCAGTGGCTGGGACGATCTTTCTTCAGTGCAGTGAAACAAAGGATGCTGAGGTGACCCTCAAAGCATGCTAGGTAGTGTTTCAGCCTAAAACAGGAGCCTAAGGTGAAAATGGTACAGAGTTGGTGAGCTTTTCAGAGAAAGTATATAGCTATAGTGGGGACTTTCCACATTTGTATAGCCCTTACATAGCTTTTGTAAAGGTTTGACTAAACAGGGTAGAAGGATGAGAGAGTGGTGGGAATAAGCTCTGGAGGAACATGCCTTGTGCTTAAAAGGTCTGTAGCCTAAGAAGCCGTGAGGAGGTTTCGAAGATGCCAATGGAAAGATTATCCATCTCCCTCGGCCTCTCATGTTTAACGTACCACTCATTAGCCCAGTGATTTTCCAGTCTACAGTGACATATGATTTCATATACATCATCACTCCAGCAAACGCTGACTTACATTTTACCACTAGGAATGGAAAGCTGTTGTGAATCTGGATTTCCTGCTGTACTTGTGTGAGTGTGGAAGTACCTGTCTTGTGGTGCAACATGGAGTTTTAAGAGGATATGGTCTTGATGTTGATGAGTTGTGGTTCTGCAAGTGCAGCAAAAGGAAAATGTACTCAATTATATGTTTTAGAAGTTCCTGGATGGGAGTAGAAAAAGGAGATCAGGTATTTTTCACTTTATGTGTTTGCTGCATTTTTTAAAAGTAGTAAGGGGTCATATGATGAGGACACCACTAGAAAGCAAATTCTGAGGGGAAGGGCGTATATTACAGCTCCATGGAGCTCAGAAAATGGCAGCTGACTCCACTTGTAAGATCTCTGCTACAAGAAAAGGAAAAACTGCTGTAAGAAGATGGCATCCCGAGCAGCCCCTGAACTGCATAAATCACTGGCTTACCAATACGTAACATGAGTCACACTGACTCTGAACTGACTTAGCACAAGAAAAATACTGCTGGTCACAAATACAAAAA
>VYXH01006307.1:364950-388747 GCA_013397275.1 Burhinus bistriatus | reverse complement strand
AAAAAAAAAAAAACCAAACCACAAAAGCATTGTAATTAGCAATACTGAAGGATGCTAAAAAGGTATATTTAACATTCAGGAAGAGAGCTGAATGTGGAAAATATTAGCACCACTAACCTTTTTTCCTGTCAGCTGCATTCATTACTGGTGTTAGTAAGGTATCTAAGACTGCTGCAGTGGTAGTCAATTGTGCCACTGTATTTGCACAGAGGTAATAACCAGTCACTCAAACCATCCATCTGCTGATAAAACACTCTTAAGCTTTGATTTAGATTATCAAAGAGAATACACTACATCAGAAATGTTGAATTAGCTGGTAAAGAAATGTGTCGAGTTGTGTGTGAAGATCCCATGCTGTGCTTTGTCATCCACAAAGACATGAGCCCAAACGGTCCAACTAAAAAACCCTGGAAGTTTTATAGGCAATGAGTGGAGGCAAAGGTCTGCTAGAAGGTTAAATAAGCTGGGGAGAGTGTTCCTGTAACTCAGCAACTTATACCAGCCTGGTTATTCTCAGTGTCCTCTGCTGCTTGCGTGGTCCACGGTGATAACTCCAGATAAGCTGTTATTATTATGTACAGAGCAAAGAGGGTGATAATCAGGCGGCCTGTGCAGATGGATGGAGAAAAGCTCTGAATGGTGGAAAAGGGCAGCCAGATCAAAAGCAGCAAGATCTGAGCTGTAGTGTTGTGTTCAAGAGTGGAAGTTCCTCCAAGAAACCACCCAAGTGTGAGAGGCCTCATGCAGGTTGCACAGGAGGATACGGTATCCTTTGTCACAGGAGAGAAGAGAGTCTCTGTGGCAGTGCAAAGAGGAGCACATTCCTCTATGACTGCCGACCTGCTAGTGATGTCTTTCTGAGGCTTCAGCTGGAATGTTATGATAGCACAAGGAGATGGCACTGGGATGAAGGATTTCTCTAGTGTAATAAATAAGACATGGTATATCCTCTTTAATATCATTTGCACGTGCTATAGTGGGACTACTGGGTGTTGCCCTGGCCCATGGGGATACAACAGCTACAGTGACCAAGAGATTAAGTTGCCTACCCAGGATAAAGCACTGTTGGTCTGTCATGGCAGAGAAGGGTCCCACAAAGAATGGGCATTCAAAGGCCTTTACGCGGGACCTTTTCTAGACTTAATCTTCATAGGTATAAGTACTTTCATGACTGGGGTTCTCGCTATGCTAGGATACACCTCCACGCCACGGAAGGTGGCACTGCTGTAGGCATGATGTGTCACAGCCTGCAGTGACCCATGTGGATGCAAAGAGACATGAGCGTGGTTGCTCTGGGGCATTGCGTGTATGCTAATGACTTAGAGTCTCTGCGGGTCTTGGCTGCGTGTCAGAGAAGAATGAAGCTGTAGATTGAAAAGCAGTGCCCTGTACTGAAGGAGTTCAGTGAACTACGTGCCTGGCATTTAGTTAGGTTACGTCTTGTTTGTGTGTCTACAGTGACATTCAATTAATTCCTCCATAAAATAAAGTACATGGAAATACTCACACAGAATTATGCAAAAAGACAAGAAGAAAAGGCTCATGTTTGGATTTGCCATCCTTAATAGTATCCCCTTAAACACAGAGGCTTCCCTGAGGGAACAAAGCGATGTGACTCTCTAATCCGGAACGTCAGGGCAGCCACCGTGGCTGTGGAGCGCGGCACTGCAGGCAGCTGCTGCCTGCAGTCTGGCAGTAAACGCGCGGCGTCTGCACTTCCAGTCATTCTCCTTTAGTTCACTGGTTTGTATGTACTCCAAATGTGTTTTGGTTTATATCAGGATGAAAGAGGTGTCTTTATGTCATTGAACAATCTAACTATGGACAAAGGACTTAAAAAAACTCCCAGTTTTTATTTATGTATGTAGTATGTCTGTATATTTTTTAATTTTTTTTTTTAACTTTGACAGCTGTTGTGAGTTAAAACTACATCTACCTTGTTTTCACTAGTATTGTAAAACAGACTAGTTGACCAAAGTTAAGGCATTTTTTTCCTAGTGAAGGAAGAGCCTGAAGCTGTCTCCCCATATAGTGGAGATGCTGATGTGAAGCTATGGTCTTACTGTTTGTCTCCAGGAACTGGGAATTCAGTACCATGGGAGCTGGTAACTCTTGTTACCGTATGTGAGGAGCCCAAAAATTTACGTGCATCTGGAAACTGAGGTACTCATCTCCAGAAGCATTGCAGACGTACTGACAGAGAAGGGTGGAGGTATATTGTGGGCAGCACGGGCAAGTCTGCATTGCAGCTGACTCGTGTGCTGCCTTACGTACAGGTAAGGGAGGATTATGCTGCCAAGTTGTCTTCCAGAAACTGGAATTTCACCTCTGAAAATCAGCTGCTGGAAGTTATTGATTGTTTTGTTGTTTCTTTTTTTAGTAGGCTAAAATCTGGCTGTTAATCCTGTCTTTATTTCAGAACTTCAGTCTAGAAATACATTTCAAAGGGAAAGATGCACAACTATTAACTCCTAAACTTGAATCATTGCTGTTGGGCTGTGCTTCTGCTTTCTAGCATTCCAAACTCACAGAATTGGTTTGATTAAATAACCTGGAAAAAGAAAATGAGGATAGCCAGTCAAATAATAGCAAAAGTCATCAATGGATAGAGTCGGAATGAGTTCAGCAATCTGAGACACTAAACTATAAAATAATTGGTAAACGAGATAATCACGCTATGACAAAAAATGTGTTAGAACATTTAAAAAAATCACCTTATTTTCCAACATTTCATTTGCTTTCATTCTCTGCAAGAAGAATGGAGCACTAGCTATGAGCAAAAGTAGAAGTAACTTCCTTTTTTCTTCATGAAGTTTTTTTCCAGGGCCTTACACATGAGCCCAAGGCAAAACATGGCCTCAAGTTTTATCTGATTGCTTCTGGGCAAGTGATTTCACACCAACTACTGCAGCATGCTAAGGTCCAAAAATAAGCCAACGCCAGCAGTTGTTGGTACGGTACAAGTCACTGCAATTGAGTTTGAGTATTGGCCATTTGCATGCAGCTGGTCATCTTTTCTTTGCGAAAAGCATGTCAAGGTGGTTTCGAGCAATGAGAGACTTGTCCTAAATAGGTGTTGAAAACCTTTATGCTGGGCTCTTAAGAGCTTAGGCTGATTGATGAGATCAGTCTTCGCTGTGATTACTATTCTCAGAAATAGTACATGATCTCTTACAAGGTTTATCTGTATGTGTCCTTACTTAAGTTTAAGTAAAAGTGTGATTTTTTTTTTTTTTTTAGCAAGGTTAATTAAGCTGTAAAAAAAAAAAAACCTACACAGATTCTCAATTAGGACTAGATTGAGTTGACAAGGTGTAGGTTCAAGGTTAATTGAAATAAACTTTCTTAGTCAAAATAAGAATGTTCATGAACTATACTGCGTCAAAACGTGGGTGCAGGCAGGTCCAAGTACTTTAAAGTAATATTCGTGTAAAAATGTCAACATAATTTCTTGGTTTTGCTTTTAATGTCTTTCATAACTCTTCTTGCAGTTTTCAGAAACTCAAAATGAAATATCTGCTTGTTTGCTGTGGGCTCAGGTTTCTTAATAAGCATGAATGACCTTTGATAAAGGGTTTGAAGTTCACATCTGCCGAAGACGAACTACAGTTTCTAAGCATAACAAATGAATAACTTTGTTTTCTTTGATCTTGCCGCCATGCAGTCGGCACTTTGGTGATGTTTCTGCAAAGCTAATATATATTTGGAGGACGCCAAGAAAATGGATACTAGGAAGTGTCCTGCCCATAGATATGGCCATGCTTCCCTGAGGTGCTTGCTTGTGGGAAGGCCTAGAGACATTTCTATTGATCCACAGTGGTACAGCATCAACAATTTTGAGAGCACAAGGTGAGAAGGGCCTTCTTAAATTTATGAGGGCATTATCTGTAATAGTTCAGCACTTAAAGCATTGTCCAAGGTGGAATAGAAATTAATCTTTACACTAAACAGCCTACTGTTTGTGTTCTGTTCTAGATCTAAATACTAAACTTGAGCTGGTTTAAAAACTTTTGAGATTTTGGCAAAAACAGGAATTAAGCACAAATATATGTTGCAAGCTGTTGCAAAATCAGGTACGGGCTAGATGGCTGATCTGTGGAGACTGAAATAAGCTGAAGGAGAAGAACAGTTGGGAACCTGAAGAACAGTTGGGAACCTGAAGGAGGAGGTCAGATCAACTTCATTCTTGAGCAACAAGAAAGCTGGGGAGGTGCGGTGGGCTACAAGAGAGAAGGCANAGGGAAGGGGGGTAGGCGGGTGGGGGGGTGTGGGGTGGGATAAGAGTAGCCGTAGGAGAGGCAGATGTGAACAGGTTTGATGGTGGAATGCTTAATCCTGCCCATCCTTCCTTAATGAAGTCCTGCTGCCATTCCTATGAAGAAATCAAGAGACATCCTTAAGATGTAAAATGGAAATGGTAGAAAATGCTGGAAATGCCGTTGAAGTGATTTTAGTAAATGAGGCTACTTTAGAAATGAAAATAAAGACATCAGTCTCCCTTTATTCCAATATCTAGATGAGAAGGTGGGTAGTAGATAATCTGCCATACTAAATGTTATCACGCAATCCTTGACTGCTGTGTGAACAAGAGTTTATCGCGTCATGGAGCCAGTCCCCTTGCTGTTTCGTGGGGTGGGAAAATACAGCAGTGTCTCTAGGACTGGGGTGGCAAAGCTGCGACAACCAAGGTGATCCAGGGTTGAGGGAGTTGACACAAACCCTACTTTATTTCCAGATCTTTTCAGAGTTTGGAGTGGAGGCAGGCTCCTTTTTCCTTCCCTCACTTTCCAATGGGTGCTTTTGTGATTTTCCCTAGGTCCGTCAATCCCCACTGTACCCTGTTTTACTGAAAGCACCAATTAAATAGCCGAGCATTTGCTCTTCCTCCCAGATGGTTCCCTCTTCAATACGGGAAGCAATCTGTGCTGTAACAAAACGGGCAGGAGCCCAAGCTGTAATCTTGTACGCAGATCGGTGCAGCCTGCCATTTGAAGCTGAATTAATAGTGGGATGTGAGTTAACGGTGTAGTTAGCAGGAAAGAGCAGAACCGGGGCAGGGTGGGAGCAGGGGAGAGGAGAAACTGCCTGGTGCTGTTTTGTTTGAGCCTGACTTGCTCCTAATCCTGCTAGCCTTTCAGCCTTGATGGTAGCAATAAGCCTGAGTACCAGCTGTGCCTTCCTGTGGGCTGCTGTGTTATTTTCAGCTCCTGTGAAAATGAGGCATTTCCATTTAATTTGCATCTTTTTTCCCCTTCTCTTTCTCCAGTGAACAAGTGAGTACACCAAATGCATTTATGCCCTCCTTAGCGATGCCTTCCCTCCTTTCAGATGCATCTACTTGTAAGATCCCTTTCAATCCATTGCTTGCTTTAGATCTAGCATCTTGTAGTCCAGAGAAAATAACTAAAGGTCTCTGCTTATTGATGAGATCNAGAATAGTAAATTCTTAAATTGTGGGGGATTTGGAAGGTGCGATGAGCTAAAAGAGAGAAGGCTGTCTGCAACATGGAAGATCCTAGAATAGTAAATTCTTAAATTGTGAGGAATTTGGAAGGTGCGAGAGCTAAAATCTCATATGCTGAACAGGCAGCCGGAGTATGTATAGGTAAGGGGGGTAGGNTGGCAAAGCTGCGACAACCAAGGTGATCCAGGGTTGAGGGAGTTGACACAAACCCTACTTTATTTCCAGATCTTTTCAGAGTTTGGAGTGGAGGCAGGCTCCTTTTTCCTTCCCTCACTTTCCAATGGGTGCTTTTGTGATTTTCCCTAGGTCCGTCAATCCCCACTGTACCCTGTTTTACTGAAAGCACCAATTAAATAGCCGAGCATTTGCTCTTCCTCCCAGATGGTTCCCTCTTCAATACGGGAAGCAATCTGTGCTGTAACAAAACGGGCAGGAGCCCAAGCTGTAATCTTGTACGCAGATCGGTGCAGCCTGCCATTTGAAGCTGAATTAATAGTGGGATGTGAGTTAACGGTGTAGTTAGCAGGAAAGAGCAGAACCGGGGCAGGGTGGGAGCAGGGGAGAGGAGAAACTGCCTGGTGCTGTTTTGTTTGAGCCTGACTTGCTCCTAATCCTGCTAGCCTTTCAGCCTTGATGGTAGCAATAAGCCTGAGTACCAGCTGTGCCTTCCTGTGGGCTGCTGTGTTATTTTCAGCTCCTGTGAAAATGAGGCATTTCCATTTAATTTGCATCTTTTTTCCCCTTCTCTTTCTCCAGTGAACAAGTGAGTACACCAAATGCATTTATGCCCTCCTTAGCGATGCCTTCCCTCCTTTCAGATGCATCTACTTGTAAGATCCCTTTCAATCCATTGCTTGCTTTAGATCTAGCATCTTGTAGTCCAGAGAAAATAACTAAAGGTCTCTGCTTATTGATGAGATCTCCTGCAGCTTCCAGCTGCTCCGCAGGCACTTTTGTTCAGAACTCAGATTTCTGACCATAGGCCTATTCAGCCATTCAGCATCACCAGTACGGCCCCACCGAGATTTTCCTGCTGGGTAGTTTTCCCTTTACTCTGAAAAATCTCACGTTCTCAGAATATGTATTGGGAACTTACTGGAAGACCTACCTTGATTTTCCCCCCTGTTTTTCAGAACTCTAAAGATGACAATGGAGGAAATCACTGAACCTGCCGCTGTTTCACGTGCTGTATGATCACTTCCAATAGTGTTTCAGGTTCTTCCTGGAAGCTTAGTCTTTGCAGTCCTCAGCTGTAACAAGCACAATGCCTTCCTTTCTGTTACAGCCCATACAACATGCCAGAAAGGTTGCCTGAGCATAAAGAGGTGCACTGAATTAATTCAGTAAATCTAAAAAAGGCCATTTCTCAGTCTGTGGTGGACAGACCAGGTTTAGTCAGCTTGATCTGCTACAGAGAGGGATTAGCTACGTCTCTGGCATGGACAAGTCAAAGTGTCCAAAAGATACGTATGTATTTTGAATTAACAGATAGGCACTGAGTATTTTGAAAGTGGATAGAATCTGTTCTGAAGCCAAAAGGCTTACTTTTTTTTGATAGAATCCCTGAAATGGTAAGAAAGATAAGAAAGACAAAAACTAGCCTATCCTCCTGGAGAAGGGCAGCAAACAGACATCTGGAGAAAATAGTTATTGTTATCTATGACATGGCCTTCAGTTATTTGGCTTGGAGTGGTCTCTCATATTTTTATCTTGAACCTGTCACCTTTTTATTTGTTGCTAGTGACTGACTCCCATTACTGCACGTGGTTTGGCTGATCGGGCTGATGTGATGCATAGTGCATCTTGGACACCAGAGTTACTAATTTTATCCACTACAAACACATCTGGCTGGTCTTCAGGCTCCAGCCCTTGCTATGGCCACTCTGTGGTTTGTGTGGTTACAGTACGTGACATTTGCTTGGAAACTGTTTGGTGGATTATTTTGTTAAGCACCTAGTTTTGAGAGGAGACTTTTCATCAAGTCCTGTTAGGTAGTTAAGTTTTCTGCTCGGTGGGACTTTGTGGTCTCCGAGTGGACTGACAAGGGTCCTCTTTAACAGGTAAGGAAGAGAATTCGGCTCTTCAGCTACAGCTTCACTGCTGGAAGCACTTTCACCCCAACACATCTCTGCACAATACAATGCTTCTTCCAATTCCAGTCACTAATTCCATCTGCTTTGAGTAAGATTTAAAAGCTGCTTAGCAGCAAGTGCCTGTGGTGAGTGGAAGGTAGCTGCTGTGCTCGCAGAGCAGCGCTTGCTTGAAGCAACGGCAGAATTCTGTGTTGTAGTTATTTATACCCCTATTTTTGTGTTCTCTGGTGGTGTTTGTGGCAGTTACTGGGTGAAAGAATAAAAGCACGTGTATGTTTATGTAATAAACAAGCGATACATTACTTTTTCACGTTATATCCTCCATATAACACACACAGTGCTTCAGGGAGAAGGCTGGCTGTCAGTTGTGGGTTTGGGGGTTTCTGTTGTCCACTTTAGTGTTGGGATATAAAGAGACCAACTGAGTCAAGGCTGTGAAATGTAGTAAATTTGGAACTGTGAACAGTGACTTTAAATGCAGTAACTTCCCAAGCAAAGACATTTTAGTCATATTACAAACAAATTTTCGCGCTGATTGGCCAGTGGATGTTTCCATTGCTGAATCCTACTTTGATCCTTAGAATCATTTCAGATTGAGGGAAAACAGTGGTTTTGTCATTAATTTGATCCTATTATTTGAAGTAAAACAGCGAATTACAAAAAGAATCAGTTTCAAAATTGGCTGATTCTTTTAAATCTTTACCTTTTAACAATTCTTTTTCATTCCTTAATATTTCAGCTGGGTATTAATGTGATACCAGCCTAGGTTGAGGTCATGCTTGTACACTTCGATTATAGTTTTTCATCACACCTTAAATTTTATTCTGTTACCATTAGGCAGAATCCTGGAAAACACTGGTGTCAGAGAACTGAGCTAGGGACAAAGACGTATCTTCTGAATGAAGGTAGTCAGGTGCTTCCTGCAAAGCCACTACTGAGAGAACAAATGTCTATCAAAGCGTTCAGATGATTACATCTTCTCCTGTGGGCTGGTAGTGCTGAGGTTGATCAACTAGATTTATCCTTGAAATAATGTCGCGGGTGTCGACGGCCCAGGCTGGGGTCATTTTGCCCCACTTACTTATATGACCTGTAGGCTTGTTTTGTTGCTGCATTGTCCTTCTCCAGCTGCAGGATGCTGTGGGATAGGGACCTGACTATATGGAGCCTTGAAGTGTTATCCTTTAGCGTCTTCTGTCATTTGCCCTAACCACATCTTTCTGCAGGCTTGAGCATTGTGTTTACAAGATGATTCTCTTGGGTAAGAATCTTCTATAGCTGCTTGTATTCAGAAGAAATACTACATTTTTCGTCTTTGTGAGTGATTTAAGATGTGCTCCCAAATGTACACACTGTGTATATTTGTACTTTTATATAGGTGCTTTTTAATAGCAACACTAACCCATTTTTATTGGTGGGTAATGCAGCTGAAGAATGCAAGACATGGAGGGGTCATCTGGGGCTCCGGTCAGTTGCCTAAACAAGGCATCTAGAGCCATTTCAGATGCCCTAGGACATACTTCACCTGGCCTCGAGCTGTTGGTCCCTGGGGGTATACTGTCTGTGCCTTGTGTCAGTGTGTCAGCTGCCCTCTGCATCTCAAACAGCTTTGGATGCACATGCCTAGGTGACCAAATCAAGCTCTTCTTGTCATCAGGGGTTGTTGTTTATGTAATCCTGAAGGGATCCAGTCGTGTTAAGTAACGTGGGAATCTCGGATTCCTGAGTAACTGCAGGGTTTTTTTGTTTCGTTTTGAGCAGCAGAGAGTGAAAGCTGCAATGCTGATGATAAACTTGGACTCTGGCAAGGTGTGCGCGTCAACTGTTGCTGTGATTAACACCGGCTGCTCAGCAGCACGGGCTTGGGGCTCGGGGAACACGCTGTACTCGAATTATCTGGCTTAGAAATGCCCTCCACTTGCCATTTGCAAGCAGGGACAGACAGAAGACAAACATTTCTTCCCCTAAATATGGGACTTGTTATAGCTTAGTTGCTTGGCAATCCACTTGACTGTAAAATAAGCAGACTATTAAGCAATGCTACTGGTTTCCTTCCTTCTATGGCTTTGCGGGATGTGCTGTGATCTTTGCACCGTTACAGCCTTTACAACCGTCTGCTCAGCTGCAGTGAGAGATAGGCACTGCTGCCACGGGTCTGGCTTTGGGAGAGAGAAAGTTACTGCGTTCTCAGGTGTTCCTCCCATTGTTTTTTTCTATATGACACTGCATTTCTATTCCTACCACTTCCCTTTCTCCTTTGAAGCTTATTGGCAACATCTGTTGCTGCTGTCTGTAATTACACTCAGCACTGGGAGAAGGGGGGACACTGAGCACAGCAACTGCCTGTGCCTTCCCCGTAGGTATTCAGTGTCATGTATTAATACACTGACACTTCTAGATTCCTGCATCATTTATTTCCCCCTGATCCAAAACAAATTCTTCTCTCTCAACCCTGTATGGATTAAACTGTAACTCCACCTCCTCCCTTGATGTGAAAAACCAGAACCAGCTCTTGTCAGGAAAAAACATTTCTATTTCTATTTCTATTTCTATTTCTATTTCTATTTCTATTTCTATTTATTTGTGTGGCTATCCTGTGGCTGAAGTAGTTATCCATCCCTGAAAGATGCAAGTGTATTTTTGATCCAAAGTAGATAACTGTACTTCCTGTGATCAAAATAATAATGGTAATTATTAATAGATACTGCTACTAATAATAGTTCTGAATAATACTGATAAAATAAAAAGATTCCAGATTCTGAGCACGGTTTGCCTCAGGGCCACTGGAAGAAAGGTCTTTTGAAGAGCTGGGTATGTGTTTGTAGAAATTACTTGGGATTCTGGCATACTTTTTCCTGATATGCCCTTTTCACAGAATCACAGGGGTTGCAAGGGACCTCTGGAGGTCATCTCGTCCAACCCCCCTGCCAGAGCAGGTTCACCTGGAGCAGGTACTCTCTACTGTAGGAGAAAGGAAAAGAATAGAAAGGACAATTTCTATAGGTAGTTAACTATAGGATAAAATTTGGTTTCTCATTTGGTGCCAAGTCACAGTACATTCTTGAATATTTGACATTTAGAGTTTGCTTTAATCTTATGCTTTTCATATTGTGTCATTTGACTTTCCCAGCCAGTGAGCCCTGAAATGTAATTGCAGTCACCGCAGGAAGTACTAAATGAAAGTGCATTCAAATATGGGAATTACTAGAACTGTGGTTAACTAATGACTGCAAAACACTTGGTAAGCAAGATGTGCAAATTTCAGTGGGGCAGCATCTTGAATCTCTCTCATAGTAGCGGGGAAAACCCCCAATTTGTCGTTCTTTGGTACTTGGCCTGCTGATGAGTACGCAGAGAAATCCAGGCCATCTGCAGGCTGATGTTCTGGTCCAGGGGTGTGTGGGAGCAGGCAGCTGTGGTTGCACTGTACTATAGAAAGCTGAAGAGTCTTAAAGGTATAGATCAGGGTGGGGTTCTGAACAGCAAAGCACCTTTTCAGGTATTAAGCCTGCTCTGTGAAACCAGCAGTAAGATAGACACCAATTAACTCCATTAAATACAAAATCCATATAATTCACACCAGGCATATATTGTATCTTACGTATTGCATACATTAAATTTACATACAAAATTAGTGTCATTTCTTCTTGCTTCAATGTGTTGCTCTTTAACACCAGAAGCAGATTTACTGTCAGAAAAGAGGGAAAATATAGGCATGCTCACTGTCTACACATATAAAATGCACAGAGGGAGTCCTACATTAAACAGAATTATAGATACCACTTTTCAAAGAAACCCGACATTAATGAAATCTGTCAGATGCCAATCATACAAACATGCTTTGATGCCTTTAAAATGATAGATCATTATTATTCCAGAGGGGAAAAGCATATACTGAACACAAACTTTAATTATGCCTGAAAAGACTGAAAGTTTTTACATTTCAAATAAATATGGATGTGACATTTTATCTGAGTTCTTTTATGATTTTGGATACAGGCCTCATTAGATTCAGCTGCTGTTTATGGTATTCGACATACAGTGGTATATTTAGCTCCAAAAAGCTGAAGATAGGAATTTAATATAAAGGTTGAGGGACAAACTGAGTCAGAAGGTGTTTGTCACTTAATAAATGGAGCTAAGTTTTTCCTGTGAAGGGCATGTCTGTAATGTGCAGTGGAGAGAACTTCAAGTGAGCTAGTGGAGTAATACCAAAGCAGTATAGTCCTTCAGCACTGTACTCCAGCTAATTAGTCTGTCAAGCTCTTTAATAGGGTTTTGCTGCTGTCTTGGATGAAAATGAGCGAGCATCTTCACGTGGCATTGTCCTGCAGCAGCACACGGGGTTTCTGAAGCAGTAGCAGTCGTTCAGGGCACTCTGTAACACACCTTACTGTAGGGTGCAGGTGTTCTCTCCACCTTTTACAGTGTCAGGTTTGTTCAGATACATGCTAAATTTATGTTGAAGGATTTTGTCGTTGTTGTTAGAGAGGTTGTGTGATGATAGTTGAGTTTTGGCTTTTCCTTTTCTACCAGTAAATGTTCTACCATGAACCAAACATCCCTGTTTTTCTTCTAAACCAACTCCCACTGATATTTTTTAAATCCCATTTTATTTGGCACTTTACCTAAGACTGTCCAAAGGATCCTACTGAAGATGTGCTCTGTTCCTTGAATTAGAAGTTTTTAAAGAGCTTTAATTTAAACCTCTAAAATTATAAGGTATTTTCAAAAATCTTGATCTGTTTGCTTCTTACTGTCCTTCTGAGAAACATTTTATTATCAAAATGTGCTGATAATTTGCTGATTTAACACATTGGTTTCCATCTAATTTGCATAAGCTCAGATTGCCACACATAAATGGAACAGGTGTTTGAAAATGTTGGACAAACCTGCATTTTATTACTCCTTCCACAGCAAAACATTCTGGTTATATCAGTACACTGAGTGAGGGATCAGACCCCTCAAATGCTAACAATTGGTCTTAATCTAACATTTTATGGTTTTGGTTGCTGTTATTCCTCATACTTGTAGTTCATTCAAAATCAATATACTTCTCGGTAGTATACAGACAGAGCCATTATCTTTGACTAAAGTAGGTATAACCTTCAAATATGTTCAGTTAGGGCTAAGAAAGTCTCCAAATTATTTGTCTGTATCTCTCAGAGCTCCTCTACAAATCACAAGGAAAACCAGGCCATTCTTAGTATAAGGAAATTTCCATAAAGGCAAATAGGCTTTACCAGAACCAGAAGCTCTGCTCAGCCTGGAGGAGCATCGTTATTTCTCAAGCGTCTCTTCTGAGGAAGGTGTGAGGGTGTTTGTGCTCTAGTTGCCCAGGCTGTTCTCCAGGAAGATGTAAGAAGACATGAAATTAAGTTCCGAAGGTGAAAAACAGTCTGGGGAAATAAAATATATGTCTCCAATCTATTTGTAGTGCTAACATCCCACATAGAGATAGGCAGGAAGATTCTAGCTTGCAGTAAGGGGAAGACTGGAGGAAAATACTGGGAGATGAACCTATAAGACGTGGTTACAGTGCTTCAGTTGCAGGTCTCGGTAAAATAGGTTTGATTTCCAAGCTGTCTTGCAAAGGCATCTTGATGTATTGCTTTCCAGCATATGCTACATAAAACAATTGCTAAATACATAAATAAACATAGCGCAAGCTTTCTGTGCTATAAATCAAGGCATCTCTCTCCTGCACGCCCATTAAAGATCACATACCAGAGGAACACTTCTCCTAGCTTCTTTGCTCAGGTAAAAGATGTCTAAGGGATCTTAAAAGCCTGATTGTAAACTTATGCAAAAGACAACTGTTAGAGCGTCTCTCAAGGACTCTTTCTGACTAGTTCCAACTAGGGTGAAGAGGGGCATTTCCATGGGAACTTCATCACAGTGCTGCAAAGCTTCTGGATTGCACTGCGATCCCTGAGACATCCTCGCAGGATGGTGGATTTGGACCTATACGGCTATTCAAATTGTGCTGGGGAAGTGGGAAATTCCTGCCTTTTCAGCAGAACTAGGAAGGCTGGAAGCAATCTTAACACACACCTTTGGCTTCATATTCTGTATTGCTCTCAGAGGAAAGTGAATCAACAAGGCTTTAGGTAGTATCAGGTATGAGGCTCTAGGATACGTAGCAAAGCAGGGAGCTTTTTGTTAGTTGTTTTGAATCACTTGTAGATTCTTACTAGCATACAAGCCCAGTAATCGATATGTGGTGCTTTCTTAATTTTTTTCATTCATTGCTGTATGAAAGGCCAAAATAGAGAAAATGTCTTGCTGAAAACAATCATCCGGAAGAGGTTATAGACAAACAGATTGGGAAAAAAATTAGCATCAGTAAGATAGGCTATCTTCTTCATTTCATATCAGGAGTTCTCAACACAATCTTTTCTGTTCACCAGGAGGAAAAAAAAAAAAGTACCTGTTAAGAAATTATTTTAGTCTGACAATGTTCCTTTACCTTGAAACAAGACAGTGAATTATCCCATTTTTTGTGGTTCAGAAAAAGAGGGGGTAAAATGCTCCCCAAGGTCATGAGACTAAAAAACATTGAGCAACTGCAGTCAGTAACTTGCATGTGTTCCTGGGTGTAGAGCTGTCCTGAAGGTTTCACTACTGGAGCAAATGGCTTTGGAGCAGTTCTTGAGCTGAATCAAACAACCAAAATCTAATGAAAACCCTCAGCTTAAATGATAGTATGGGTAAATACTTGGCGCCGCGCACAAAGGCTTAGCTGCTGGGCTGCTGGTGCTGTTAATTGGAGATGGAAAGCTAAATCCCTGGGCTGGAAATCTGCTCCTTGGAGTCCATCTTAAGCATAGGTTAGTTGGGAAACTGCCTGGAGAGTCTGTGGCTCAGCATCACATGAGAATGAGAAGTGGAGGAAAGGGAAAAAGAGCTGGAGGGAGAAGAAAAAATACATGAAGTGAGTTTGGGTTTTTCTAATGTATATTGTGGCGGGTACTCTTTTCTGGCATTAGAAGGTGGGTTCCAATAAATCCTACTGTTTCACTCTTTGGATCGTGAGTCAGAAATGAAGTTAGGTAAGGTGCAGCACGTGTGACTGATGACAGGAGCTCTCGCCGTGCCGCTGTGTTTGCCCTGAGCGGTGAATACTGGTACCTGCAGCTCTGGCACAGAGCATCTCCGTCCCTGGCAGCCCCCCCGCACAAAAGGCCCTGTGCCCGGAGCAAGATACTGTGCGGCATATGATAAGGGAGCAGTTAGACCTTGAGACCTTTGGCACTGAACTGGTTTTAACCTCTTTCTTAGTTCTTCTTTCTGATGGAAGAAGGAGCGCTGTGGCTCTGTGATTCTCTGGTAGTGCACCGGAGGAGCCGAGTCTGTTGGGATGGGGTAGTAATTTAACACGCATTTGGAAAATCTAGGAAGAGGTAATAAATAATAAATAAATAATCATAAATAATAAAGCATGTGCCTTTTAAAACATATGGAGAGAAGCGAAGGTAAACAGAAGGCAAACTCGTATTTCTGCCTCAGCGGGGTTTGGGGGCCAGGGCACAGTACCCCATCGCCAGGAGGCCAGGCTCCCCTGTGCTGCTCCTCCTGCCGGCTGTGCCGCCTGGGCTGCACCACTCCCGGTAAAGGACCTTCTGCAGGGAGGGCCTGCGTCGTCCCTCGCCTGGGCTTAGCAGATAGCAGGTGGCAACTGCCTCAATCCTTGATTTCAGCTTCTCGGGGCTCCCTTTCAAAGCAGGGTTCAGTCATACAGAGGGGGTGCCACTCCAAAGTGAAAGGGGCAGCCGCTGCTGGCTCCCGGGTTATCCTCATGGATGGGCAGCCCTCCATGAGCCCCCGCGCCTTCACCCCACTAGGCAGTACAGAAATCAATCGTGGACTTTATTCTTGCAGTAAAGCCATGGCAGTGACGCAATTTCCTTTTCTTTAACAGGATTATTTTCCTTCAAGGCTAAAGGAACTATTTCATTCTTCCTTTAAATAAAATAAGTGGCTGTGTTTCCTGGTCATCCCCACTCGTCCTTCAAATCTGTTTGTTCATCAACCACTTTTTTGGAATTTCTTCTTTGCCTTTTCAGCTGAACTATAGGGAAATCTGATTTTAGGGAAAGCTTTGCAAAATGATTTATCAAGAAAAAAATAAATTGTTCTGTGTCAGTGGGGACTTTGACTAGAGTTTTTGCCCATCAGCATTTGTTACGCATTTGGCCCATGGTTGTTTGCCATACGATGAGATTGTATAAGGAAAAGTGGCAACTTCTGCTGAACTCTTCAGAAATGGGTAGTGTTACCTATTCCTGGCAGAAAAGGCATAAACTCTGGTTCCTTCTCCTTTCTGAGGCCATTCCCAATGCATGCAGGTAGGGTGAGGTAGGGTAGGAGGATAGATTTACTCTACTTTCTTCAAATGACATTGCAAATTGAAACTAAATTGAGCCAGATCACAGCCAAAATGAATAATTTACAAGTCAAAGAGGAAGGAGCTGCAATGGAGGCGAGCAAGTGGATGCACATCACAGAAATGAAGGCAAGAAGAGGCTTTAAAAACTACTGCAGCATGAAAGAAGGTAAAAATGGCTTTGTGAGCTGGAAGCTGGTGTGCTGGGGAAATGAACTTGCAAACTGCAGGTGTGCCCTAAAGAGATGGAGGCACAAATAATTCAGTCCTTCAGAGCCCTGCGACCACCTCAGCTAATCTAGTGTATGGAGAGCACTTTGGTTTCCAATAATGCTGGCCTTCAGCAAAAAATCTTAATGAGCCCATCTGCTAGCAGAGCATCTGTGCTTTCCCTGTCAGCTCTGTGGAGTGCTCCTGGTGACAAACATTTCAAAGAAAGGAAGTATAACCATGGTGAAAAAATTTCTGTCTGCTCAGAGCAAACCAGAGAAAGAAACAGTGGTCTACACAGAAAGAAAATGGTACAGTTAATGACTGTCAACAAAGAATCCCAACCTTGTTTCATTCTATTTCTTGATTTTGCTTTCTTTTTTCTGCTTATTCAATCTTATCGCTCAAGATTTGGCAGAAATTGCTTGGTTGCATATGAAATAAGTGTGAAACTGCAGGATAAAAATTCTCTTTCCCCTTTGCAGCCCAGCTGAAGGCCAGCTTGGCTTTGCATGCCGGGGAGGTTCTTCAGCCCCTGAGAACATCCTGGGCCACTTCAGTGAAGAGGCTTCTCCTTAACCACTCCTCAGGGGCTTGTTTTCAAAAACCCAGGCAGCAGACTGGAACTGAGATGGGTGTGCTTTAATTATTCATTTGAATTTCCATGCTACGTCTTTACTTGTAATTTTGCCTGAGTGATGCTCATCTAGCATTGCCGCCTCTGTAGTATTTGCCTGCATTTCTCCAAACTTCAGTATGGGAAAAATGTCTGTGGCACTTTGCGGCACTTTAGTTCTCTTGACATATATCGATGTGGTTGGCATTTTCTCGCAGCATTGACAGCAGTGGGACTGGCAGATGGGGCAAAGAGAGCTTTGTTTTTCTAAACAATGTCTTCTTGCCTTCCTTTTTTGCTTTGCCTCGTAGGAGTAATCAAGCAGAGGATTAAAAATGTTTCCTTGGTTTTGAAAACCAGGAAGAGCAACATACTTAAAATTGCAGCAAAACCCTCTACAAGTCATCTGCCTCTTGGATTTCTAGCTCTGGTTTGAGACTAACTAATCTCTGAAGGATTTACCTATTTGGCAGTATTAAATTAACTTGGGAAAACCGACAATATTAAATTAACTTGGGAAAACTCCTACAGAAAAAAACCAGCTTTAGGGAAAAGATAATGACTCTGTGGCATTTAGTTAATTATCCAAATTACAAGTGTACTTCATGAGCAACGAACCTGGAGTAGTTTCCTCAGGAGTCTGACTCCTCAGCAAAAGGAAACCACCTCTATGGAGAAGTCTAAGATCCTACTATAACATTTCCAGTTCCAGAGGTGCATTTTTCCCACAAAGTCATGTTCATAAATCCCATGTAAAAGGCAACTGGATTTATTTATTTAATATAAAAATTAAATGTCTTCAGGGCAAAGGAGTTGTTAATAGGAAAAAAAACCCTTACGTTTTGAAAAACAGTTTTGGGGTTTTTTTGGTGTTATGCTTCACTGAGAAAATTGTGAATGCTTTTGGGAAAGGGTTAATGCAGTATTTCTTTATTGATGCATTCATGCAGAAATAAACAAATCTTGCCCTGCTGCATGTCAGCCAAATACATTTTTTAATACGGCTACAAAATGGTAACATCTCTTGATACCATTTCAAGCTCGCAGACCTCTTGGCATCTCCTGCCTTTGGCTTCTGCTGCCAGTATCAACTCGGGGCTGGGCTTTGCTGGCAAGCTGTAGCACGCATTCCCACGTTGAGCCGTTTCCTTCAGGCAGCAATGCCTTAACAAGCCCAGATGGTTTTCCCTAATTCCCCTGATTGATGATGTTTCCTATTTTCAAAGTTGGGGATCTTTCTGCTCAGTGGCAGCTCTTCACCATGTGAAATATTAATTGCATAAGATGAAAAAGAGCTCTTCAAGGGACCTATTCCTTAATAGTGCTAATGTTGATGGAGCTCAGAGAAACCTCCTTTGGGGAGCTATTTTTCTTTTTAAAAAGTAACAAAGAAAATAGGGAGATGGTAGCCAAATACAGGGAGACCCAAACTCAACACAGTAGGTTATATGTAGCCTTCAGTTTTTCTGCTCTAGGGAGTTTTTAAGGCTGCAAATCTGTGTTAGTTTTTTGTTCTAATCACCTTTACATACCCTTTCTTTCATGCTCTACTTCACTTTCCAAACCCTTTATATAATAAGAGCAGGCAAGTCTGCTTCGTGGACTACCATGGCTTAGACTACTGTGCTGTCCTGGGACAGGCTGGACCGAGATAAGATCTGCTGGAAAGCACTAAATGAAATACCTTTCTTTGGATATAATCAGGTATTTTCTGTAATGCCTTTTTGGTTGGGAGGATGATAGTACCAGAAACAGCCCTTGGAGAAGACCTATGTCTTTCCCCATGTCTTAGAAAGGTGCTACGTGTAACTGAAGAAACCAACAGGGGGGCTGTAAATGAGTGCAAAGATCTCCAGTGCTTCTGCACACAGAATGTTACTTAGGTCTCTTCCCAAAGCACAGGCAGGGAACCAAGCCCCAAAACACTGCATTGAAAGACTCACAGGCAAGCCAGCCGTGAAGCTGGGAGCAGAAGCCAAACTTTCTTGCAAATTCCGTATTGTTCTGGTATTACATATCCCTAAGTGCATCTCTCTAATGGGCACTTCTAGCCAGAAAGTCAGCTGCCCTTCTCTCAGTGGTATTTCGTGCTTTGAATAATGAGCATTAAGGGGTTTGTTGGTCATTTAAATGCCACAATTTCAAGCACTTAAACACACTTAGCAGGTTCTGAATCTCTCTGTTTCTGAGCCAAGTGGCATTTTGAAAAGCATTAAGTTGAGTAGTCTCCCACAATAATTTTGTGTTCCCTCTTTGAGCTTTCTGTACCAGAGTGCACTTTGAATCTATCGCTGTATTGATTTTGGTATTTTGCCATTCTCAAAGTTTTCTTCTGGATTTTTCTGCTGAAGCAGTTGCTTATTCAGATGCGTGTGTTCAGCAGGGAATTGGCTCCATGTGCTGCACACTTGGAGATCACTTTCCTATTGCTCTTCCTCAAGGGCCAAACAGGAAGCTGGTTCCTAACCACGTGTAGGAAAACCTAGGAGTGGATGTGAGGTCCGCTGGTTGTTGAATCTTTTTGCTGGCATTCCCCTCCCTGAAAAATTTCCAGAAACTTTTGCTACTGCATTAAGAGAAAACACGGTGAGTTTTATCTTCAAAGACAATTTTTCCAGGGTGATCTGAGTGGGTCAACTTGAAGAACAGCAGAAGAAATCCCAGTGCAGTGATTATCATAATTAACCACCAGTATCTGAGGATTAACATAGCCATGGTTTCTAGTTCTAGATAATACTAATGTGAACAGAAGAGGAAAAGCAGACGCAAGAAAACCACAGCATTTTGAGGGGCTGTTTTTGCAGCATGGCCTTCTCTGGTCACGGGGTGCAGTGGTGAAGTAGCGTTCAGTCATGTTCGGAAATGAGTACAGGCTACGGTCACCGGGTTTGCTCAGTGCTCAGGTCTTACCAACCCTTGGAGAGTGGAAAGCTGAGCTCCTGAGATTTGTCTCACCTCGGTGACTCACGGCCTGCCTGACCAAACTTTCAAAACCAGTTTCTAATTGCAGACATTCAATTTGAGTCATCTTGGCCTGATTTTTGAGGAACTCGGAGTTCCCATACCTCAAGTCCGAGTCAAGGAGGGGAACTTGCAAAGAGGATCTTCAGCCATTACCTGCCTATATTTTGAGATCCCGAGGTGCATGATGCAGTGGAAGGGAAGGGCAGCATTGCTGACCGGCCGTGCTTTTGACATGCCCTCCCTTTAGCTCAGCGTCTTTCTCACAGGGCAACGCACAAAAGCTAGTGCAAAAACCACAACATAGCCTTCTAATCGCAAAGAGAAATACTTTTTTTTTTTTTTTTTTTTAAAGCTGCTTTCTGCGTTGTGGTATCTGCAATCCAGCTGTAGTTTGATGTGGCGTGACATGCAGAGTATTTCCCTAGAGTTATTTACTAAAATGTGGGGGTACGCTCTTCACCTGTTCGCTGTCCACCTGGAGAATTCAGACAGGCAAATGGGTGTTTACTGTCACAGATTCCAGGCTGGACCTAGACATGGGGTTTCCAAGCACAGCTAAATATTTTACCTAGACTTTGAATTTTCAAGTTAAAGCAAATACAGTGTCTGACTGAGTCAACAACAAGGTTGGGAAGACAGGTTATAGTAAGTCCTGTGCTGGTGTTATTTCTCATGCAAGCTTCTCGTTTATCAGGTGTGCCTTGTTTGGCTAATTTAGTCTTGAATTTTTCACTTCTACCTCCTCTTTTTTTTTGGCTTTGGAGGAAAAGACATGACAGTAGCTGGTAGGTAACACAGAGTGCTGGGGTTAGTGTATTTGTGCGGGGTTTCTGAGCAGCCTGACTGCTGCGGCAGGTCAAGTGACGGTCCTGCGCTAATGCAGCCCCGCTGAGTTTTGCCTGCAAGTCCTGCCCCACTCCTTCTGTGGTCCCTCTTGCCTTCATGAGGAGAGCCACCTCTGAAAAGATTCAGTAATTTTAAACAGAAGAAAGGAAAATTAAGGAAGACGCTATTGGACAGAATGCTGTTTCACAGTTACTTTCAGCCAGGTCAGCCACGGCTCATGTTTGGAATTAAATATTCAGTAAGAAAAATAGTGGATGTCTTGCACTGCCTTTTCTCCTGGGATTTCATCAAAGGCTAAATCAAATAACTTCATTATTGTTAATGTCAATGAGGTAGTCTAAGTGACATTTTATTTGTCTTCTCATGAAACAAAACAAGCTTTAAAACCATGGACAGTCCAGTTTTGTCTAGCAGACACGTGAGACCTTTGGAGGAAATTGCACTGGAGAGAGACTCCCTGCCTGTAGGGACAGAAGGACCACCCTGGCCACAAGATGATCGTGCTTTAGAAGTCTAACTTCATCCTATGCGTCCGTAAGGCCGTGTGAGAGGAGTGCTCCCGCAGCCTCCACTGTGTCATTTGCCATGCATTTGGTTGGAAATTCTTTCTCTGGAGCTCACTCTATTGAAAATCTTTATTATGCAAAATTCTCCCCCGAAGTTTGTCTCCTCCTCAGTCAGGTCCTGAATGCAGATTGCAGTTCTGTCTATGGAGTTACCGCAGAGCCTTTTCCATTTTAATAAGTTTCGGGTGTCCCAAGAGACTGATAGGCAATGGAAATTATACATCGCATGTCAAACCTGCTGCTATGCTTTCCTTGAAATACCTCAAAATGGAGGCAGAGAGGTAGAAGTTTTCTACTTAATTTGTCTTCTTTTCCATTTGGCACAATTACTGTGTGAGTCACTCAGCTTTAAGAATGCTCTGAAGGGGAAAGTTGATTATTAGATACATAAGAATAATGAATCACACTCGATGGAAAATTCATTTTTCCCTTCTTTTTGTGCCACATGACCCATACCATCAATTACTGGAAAAAAAAATCCCTGCCGCGTATAGAAATTTATCATAGGTAGAAATTTCTCATAGGAGAAAAATGGAATGAGCACCCCATTGATTTTCTAAGTAGGAAGCATAGATGAGTTTTCAATGACAGGGTAATGATATTAGCTTATCGTAGATCTCCAGGGAGTTTTCATGAGGTTGCTGTCTCTAATTATGAAAATGTTTTCCAGTCACCTCTATCCCAAGAAGCACCTTGCAATTTCTTGTATGCAAAGAGATCAGCATCTTAGAGACTCTCAAAATAGATGTGCTATATAGAGTGAAGCTATCAAGGTTAGAAGAGAGATGTCTGGAATAGAATATATCTCCAGAATTAAAAAAAAATTGTATCTGAAAAATAGTAAAAATTTTAGTCGAGATGCAAATTTCAGCCTTATTTTCTGAAGTTTTTTCATTGCTGAGACGATTTTTTTGATGCAGAAAACATGATGATCCTCATCTTTGTATGCCTATGAATGCAGCGCACAAGCAAGGATGGAAGATGTAGCACTGCTCCAGGCTGTAGGTTTAGTGCTTATATCAAATCCTGCCTGGAACAAAAGGAGGCACAAAAGGAGGCTGCAGGGCAGCCGAAGGGGCTTTGCTCATGTACTTCTTTTTGGTTTAGCATGGGAATAGCTCCTCCCAGAGAGGTTCCCGGATAATGGGAACCCATGGGATATTTTCTCTTTTGTGGAATGCCAGTAGTTGGTGAAAACTCTTTGCATGATTTGTCTCTCTAGAGTAGATTAGCCTTTGTTATCTGTGGCACTGGAATTAATCACTGTGGCAAACTTTTAGTTTAGGGTATTCTTTAGACAGCAAATGAACCAAAATCAAAAAGATTTAATGGAGCTGTTACCTCCCTGAGTGTTGCATGAAAGAAAAGGGCAAAACTTACCCTGTTCCATTGAGAGAACTGTGCTGATCTGGCACTCAGAACAAAAGCCATTAATTGTCTTAAATGACTCCAGATAATGAGGTTTAGTAATTGGCTTTTGTTTTAATACAGCTTTGAAAAGCTAAACCACATAAATCTGTGTAATGCCTTGGAATAAGCAACAGTTAAGGTAACAGGTAGGTTTGGCTTCACAAACAGTGCCTGCCCAAACTGGATAAAGCTGTATCTGTTCAGTTACATGAATGATTAGTTGATGTTAAGAATAATTTTAAAATACAGATATGCTTGAACACTTTGGGGTGCAGAGTGGAAAATAAGGTCATTTTGTTGCAGCGCTCATGTACATTTTACAATGAAATACGTTACTATTGATTTTCAGTAGAGCCCAATTGCTGTGTGCCTTAAATTGAAGACTTAAAAGTCTTAAAATCATCTACTTGATAAACCGTGCAACAGCTGTACCCTGAAGAGCTCAGTATATTCCTGCTTTCTCTTACAAGTGTGTATCTAAAAGAAGGTACATGATATCTATACACAGTGATACTCTGCAGTCACATGAGAGACCGTCAGGGAATGCATCCTCATTTGACCGGAGCATCACGTCAGGATTTCCCCAGCTTTTCTGTTGGGGAAATTGATGGTACACATGCATGCTAATATGTGTGTGACTAGAAAAGGAAACCACAAGCTAACTATGAAGGTGCCTTCTCCAGTATGTGGACTGGTTCTGCCTACAAAGACACCTCGTAGTGTCTTGCACAGTGAAGGAAATCCCCCATCGTAAATCTGAGAGAGCGCTTCCTCATGCAGTGCAACATTGAAGTAAAAATTAAGACAAGGACTGATACATTTCTTGAAACTTTAAAATCCGCAGGGGAGATGTGTGTAATGACAGTGTTTCAAATAATTTTGCAAGCAACCTGATTTTAGAAGAATTGAGGTTGAAAGTGTTACAAGAGAATTTGACTAAGAACCAAGCAACAACCCGCTTTTACACATCCCCATCTCTAAAAATCCAGATATTAATATCTCTACTCAGTACGTCATTACTCATCCTTCGTGCCTCATTTTTACTTGGCCCAGTTCCTCCCTTCTACTTGTACATTATTAACACCGGGAGTCTGCTTTTAGCATTAGGACACTGTGGTGGTCACAAAGAAATGCACAGTAGTTCAGTCCCTGACAGCTAAGGGCTCTAAAGTCCTAGGAAATGGTTTCTCCCTCATTTTCTTTTTCTTTAAATGGAAATGCTGTGGGTTTGGGGGGGGGGGG
>VYXH01006307.1:260288-364943 GCA_013397275.1 Burhinus bistriatus | reverse complement strand
GGGGTGTTGGTTTTCTTTTAAATGGGTTTTTTGCTGCCAATATATTAGCAAATCTTGGTGTTCGCGCAGCATGCTCTGCAATTAAGAGGAGCTGTGTAATTAACTCGTGTCACCACTGCATTGTGAAAGCAAGAGGAAATGTCCCTGTCCCTTGGCAGGGGCAACTATATGGCAGCAAATTTGCATTATAATAGCTGCTTTCTTGGGGCAAAGTTAATCTTTTTTTCTCCGCACTTTTATTCTCCCCAGATCCACAAGGCAGGGAGTTCACGAGCTCAGACAAATGGAATAGCAAAATACTGTGCTTGAGTCTAGCTAGCCTAAGTTGATTTTAGTATTTAAATTCGCAAGAGAGAATGTTTTTCTTGGGGTGGGTATAGCGCATCCTGTGCCCGTATGTCCAGCCTGTCTGTTCCTGGGGGAAAGTGTAGCAGCTGAGCTTAGCAGGACATTCTGGGAAAACATATCTGGCAATGGGAATCCTTAGCAGCATCTTGTGTTGGGTGGCGTAGTTTGTGAGACAAGGCTTTGGGGTGTGTTTGATACCAAGGAATAACTTGTTAACAGTATCTCTTCCTAAATGACCAAAGCTGTTAGTGTTGGCAGTCTTATTTCTCCCAGTGAAAAGATACTTCTGAATCACAAACCATCTTTTGCTAAAGTAAAAATAGCCTTTATTTACATTCATATTCCATGTGTCATTTCTTGTGTGTCTTTTTCGCTTTTGCTGTTCTTGTCTTTATCTTCTTCTTTCTATGCATGTTAATTTTTACCGCCATGCCATTTTTAAATTTTCTTTTAACTCATCTCTGTATTATACTTGTCTATCTCTAATCTGGTTTTCTCTTCTTTTCCCTTTCCCAAGCCACAATAGTATCTAAATGAGTTTTTGTCTTCCAGATCCGGTTTCCTTGATTCGCCTGTATGTCCTTCTGCCCTCAGTTCTGTGATGGCTCTGGTCTCTTATCAGTAATGTTTCCCTGTGTATTATTCTCAGCGGGGATGAGCAATCTTGATATCTGACAGGCTGAATGGTTAATGCACTCTGAAGGACACAGCATATTCATGTAAGTCCCAAAAGCTCCAGAACCAGCACAGACTAATTCTTGCTAGGACTGAGCCAGAATTTTGACCGATCCAATAACTTTTGGACCTTATAACATAAATATAGACCTGGTATTGAAAAGCAGGCCAGCACTTATCATTGTGTCACTTTGGTTTTCAGATATTCAATGCGTTAAAATATTGAGGAGAATGATTACATTGATTTGTTAGCAATCCTCAGGCAGGGTTGTTTGGGAAAAGATGGACTGAATTTGCTAAGATTTGTTTCAATCTTCTGTGCTGGATATAATTTGCTCAGTGGGCCACTAGGTCACAAAGTAGGAAGAATGTTATTGCTGTTGTCTGCAACTTTCAAAATTCTTTATTTTTCAGTTATAGGTAAATGAACTTGAATGTTTTTCACCTGGAACTGGTACTGTATTATTACCTTCTGCTCTTCCTTCTCTTTGAGCTGTGCTTTGTGGCAAAACGTCTCTCCCATGATACCCACCTTCTCTTCAGAATAGACCATCCCTACCCAGTCTCCCTTCTTATTGTGGTAAAGGTATTAGGCTGAAAGGGAACACCTACATTTAAGATATGGAAACATGGAAGAGAGAGCGTGGTGGTCTTCAGTCCAGAAAGTTTTATGTCACAAATTAGAAATATCTGTAAGGGTAGAACTTTGATTATGCGCAAGTGTGTGTAGCTAATCAGAGCTCATTATTTGTCTGAAGTAATAGGTAGCTTTTGGCACATCACCGTTGCCTCTCACCGGGGCTCTGATCCAGCATTCACTGACAGCGACCAGATGACTTTGCTGGCCGTTAGCTTAGGCTCCGGACATCTGAATGTGACTCTCGTTCAGCCTCAGGCCTTCAGGACAAGAGTAGGTGGTTGAACAAAGTGAGTGGGCGTCTGGATTTCCTTGTGCACAGCACAGAGGCACTGGCTGTTTCTGCCTGGAATGGCTACGTGTTTGTTTCTGAGCGACAATTTTTTTCAAGTTTTGAAAACAGATTACACAAAGGTCTTATCGAAGGAAGTTGCGTAGCATTTGCGACAAGTAAAAATGAAACTCACTCTGCAGCATTCTTAAACTTTTGAATGCATACTTCTTCTTTGGTAATTTTTCCAAGAAGTCTGAAAAAGTTAAAAAAATCTTGGTAGTTTCCCAGGGAAAAATCCTGGTAAATTATGTTTTTTTCTGAGACAATACCCTGTGCTAGCTTTAAATCTGGTGGGGTTTGTATTTTTATTGAGCTGGAAGCCATCATAGTATATGATGCATAATTCAGCCTGACCCTAGCATGTTTTTCCAAAAGTGTATTGTTAACATTCTTATGAGGAATGGGTTGAGGGTTCAAAAAGGTTTAATAGGTATAAATAGTATAAATAGTTCAATTAAAGCCAAGAGTATGCAGCGCTTCATACTCAGAGAGAGGAATGTTATACATTTATTAAAAGAAGCTTGTTGAACTTTATTTTGCCCTTTTTTCTGACACTTTGGTGGAGGAGTTCTTCACTGCTGCAACAACTTTGAATCAGGGGGCTGCATTAATCCACGCTGAGGCCCCTGTGAAATGTCAGTCACTGCCCCATCCTCTGTACCGTGTTTGAACACCAGGTTGAATGGATGGCTGCAGTGAAAAGAAGCTGAATTGCTGTGTCAAGGCTCTTCAATGATAGGTTACTTAGCTTGTTGCTTGTCGAAAGGATTTGGGTTCTTGGCACTGGCATTACAAGAATTTGCATTGGTCTGCACACCAAGAAAATATTATGGAGGGTGGAGACACAAAGTGCAGTGAAATTTCTCAAGGACACAGATATTTTAGCCATGATAACTTAAGGACCAGTAATGCACTAGAAGGGCTCTGTGACTACAAGCTTTTCTATGTTTTCTGGCTATTCATTCTTATAAAAGTTACTACTGTACCCAGATACCTTGTCTCACTTAGGAGCGCAGAGATACTGGCACTAAAGAGCTGTGCCTTCCTGTGTATTTCAATGTATTTGGATTGTTTATGTTTGATCTTTAATTCTAGGTCTGCAATGCATCTTTTTATTTATACCGAGTTATTGATATGCATTTGATTTTACCTGTATTTTAAGACAGCATTCTGTTCAAGGAATTATTTTTCCTCTTAGAAGTGCCATAAATGATGCAATCCTGTCTTTGCTTGATCTATTTGTGTATAGGATTTATGTAACATTGCTATTGAATTTTTATTTGCACCTTACTGTGCAAGCTACGTAGCCTCACATTCAGAAGTAGGTAATGGGGCTATCATTTTAGTAGATCCACATGTGGGAATAGTAGGTAGTTTGCAATGCTCCCTCCCCTAATGATCTTCTAATGTAATTAACTGATACTTTGAGCAGTTTAACCCCAGTATTTGTAAAGCAACATAGTGTTTTATCACCTTGAGTGATATATTTTACATGATTCAAGGATTATTTTACATGATTCAAGGATTTTGTTGCTTGAAAAATACCTGGATTTTCCTCTGTTGTTTATTCCCATGTTCAGAATGAATCACAAGTATTGGCAATGAGTAACATATATAACAGGAATGAAATGGCATCAGCTTTCAAGAACATTTCAATCACCTCTTTTGATTAGCCTCAACAGGGAATATTAGATATGACTTGCGTGCTTTTTTAGCTTGTCTGCCATGAATTGAATAGGATGTAAATTCATCTCTGTGAGCATGCACAGTTAACAATGAAATAACTCCTTCCCTAGATATTATACAATAGGATGATTTACCAATGTAACTTAGGCACCTTTGGAAATGTAAATAGTGCCTTATTTTGGACGACTCGAGCATGATTAAAATGAAAGCAATAAAGAGAAGGGAAGAAAGAGGGGGGTGGGTATTTGTAAGGCCAGAAGCCTCTCATAAGCAGACATGCTTGGGTTGTTTAGACAGCATTTATAGGTCATGCTGGTTTTCTTAAAAAAAAAAAAAAAAAACAAACAAAAAAACTACCCAAACAAAAACCAAACAGGCTGTACTGTATTCTGTCATCTCTACTAACACACTTAAAATAAATCATTCATCGTCAAAAGCCTGTGGAGATAATTGGGATTTGACTGTAATTTCAAATGAGTTGGCACTGTAGGAACATCAGGCAAGTTTCTTTCTTGACATACTTATTAGTTGCCCTTTTTAAGTCCTACCAAGTTACAGACAAGAGGTGATACTCCAAGCTGAAGAGCTGCACCATCTTCCCTTCGCGGACAGGAATAATTAGGCATACACTGGCATGTTACGAATTCAGAATAAAGGACATACCGTACCACCTTTCACTGGTGATTCTACTTGGCTTCTTCATTCTGCAGTCATCTTCTGCCAATATCTTCAACTCTCGTTTCTCAGAAATCTTCTCTCTGCTCCTCAATCCTGCTACTTCATCAAATGGAAACAGAGAAGAAAAATACTACTATCCAAATTTAGGCAGATGGACATTTAGCATTATCTAATGGCTCTAGTTTACTGCAACACACTGAGGGAAACCTGAGTCCACTACAGGACAGAGACATTGGATATGATAGTGATTTCTTCAGTGTCAGAATGCTGACTGTAAAGGAATGCTCCCTTTTGGATTATCATATATCAGATAACCCAAAAGTGGGTTGATTTTTACTTTTGGGATTAATATTATGAGAACTAGGCTTTGATGTAGTTTCCACTGAAACAATGACTGAATTCTCATTGACTTCAGAATAAAAATAGTCTGACCACAGATTCTCCAGTGCTTAGTTTTACTGTTTTGGAGATATGTTTCTTATTAGAAAATGTTTGCTTTTGTTAGTATTTATGGAGACAAAGGGACTGGGAGGGTAGTTAATAATTTGCAGAAGTTGATAGTTTTCATAATGGAACAGAAGATTCTTATATGTTAATGAGTGGGAAGAAGAATGGCAAAAGGATGAGGGAGATACAGTCCAGATAAGCAGCTCTGGTAGTTGAGTGCAAATGTAGCAAATCAACTGAGCTATTCCAGTTACCTGGGTGTCTGGCCCATACAATCTAAAAGCATCCAGCGTCGTACCTGTTCACCTTGCCCCTTCCCATGACACAGCTGTAAAAGTGAAGAATTGTAGCAGCCTACAGTAAAGAGCATAAAGGAGCACCAGTATACATGCAAGCAAAGAAGAAAGCAGTAGCACTGGTGCAAATGACAGCTAAACAAAATCCTATCTCCATTCAGATCTGAGGGTTTGTCTATAAATCAGTATACATTGCTTGTAAAAGAGCAGTGACAGAGAAAAGCTAACAGGGTTTCTTAAGAGCCTCATTCATTCTACTCCATTGATGAGCTCCATTGAGCTAATTTGTTGAGAGGGCACTTCCAAATGGGCATGGATTTCCCAAAGCGAATTTTATTGATGGCAGTCAGTAATGATGAGTGAGTGTCTCGTCACTGCTTAAGAAACTTGGTTCTCTTTGGAGCATTTCTTACTGAAAGAAGCAATAGGAATTTAAAGCAAAATAGACTATATCCTTATTCAACGGATATCCTCATGTGGAATCTTCTAAAACACCAGAGGCTTAGATGGCTTCACAGCTTTGGAAATAAAATTTCCTCCAGGGTAATGGGAAAATTTTTCCAGTTTAATAGGAAAAATGCCAGCATTCCATGAGCTGTGAAGCTATGGCAGAGGAATGGAAGAGAAAGCACTTCTGTCAAGTCTCCTGCTGCCTGGCCTTTCATGTTATTGTTGGCACTGCAGCAGCACTGTGCTACATGGGGGATGTGGACATCTACATCCCATCATAACGTATTTTCTCTCAGGAATATCCTGACGTAAGCAGAGGAAGTAATTTCACTGGCAGTCTGAAATTTCCCCAGTGACACAGTTTGATTATGTCTCTGGCTTACGTTTGCATTCCAGAATGAGGAATGTTTCTTCTAAAGGACTTACAATGGTAGAAGCCAAAGCTATTTCAGTCTCTCCATTCCTCTTCCACCTTAAGGGGTATTTGGGCTGGAGAAAGCATGGTCTACTATTTCAAAGTCAGCTTGTACTAAACGTATAGAAAGAAAGAGAGAGAAAGAGAAAGAAAGAGAAAAAGAGAAAGAAAGAGAAAGAAAGAAAGAGAAAGAAAGAAAAGAAATAAAGTAGAAAAAAAGAGAAATAAGATGTGGGAAAATCCCAACTATTGAGCCAGAGCTGGCATAAATCAGTGTAGCTGTGGTGCACACAGTAAAATTGGGGATGTTATGCTGATTTACACTAGCTGAGAGTCTGGCATCCAAGTCATTTGTGAAAGAAAATGTACTATGGAATTAAAAAACACCAAACTAGTTCATTACTGTATCAGCTTGGTGCTTAATGCCACTCCAGTGGAGCAGAAAATGACACCTCCATTTGAACATTTTATGGCTTTTTCAAGAAAAAATACAGAAAATATGAAGCCAAACCCCAAACAAAGCAGCTGAATTGCGGAGTTTCAATTTCTTTTAGTGATGCATTTCTGGAAAGCTATTTTCTGTTTTACTGGTCATGGAAAATTAATCATATGTTTGATGATTTGTATCCTGCTGTTGTTGTCTTCTCGTCATTTTTTGGCTCCATATTATTTAATTTCAGTAAGTGTTATTTCTAAAGGGGACAGAATGAACTGAGGGCCTCCTACCTACATATCCAGGTCTTTTATCAGCATTTTTTAATGACTGTTTGGTAGTCTGCTACAAGCCTTTTAAATTTACCTTCTAACTATTGTCAGTTCCCTCTTCAGTCATGGATGCATATATAGATACAAATATATATACGTGTATATCCACGTGTGTGTATATGTATGAGAAATACTTTGGCACTGGTTAAGGATGAGACCAGTAGGTTTCTTTTACAGAAGATATTCTAACCCTCCGTGTAGTTTAATAGAGAATGTTTTCATTTGTGGAAGATGGAGGTGATGGGAAGTTGAGAGTTTTCTCTAGTAGCTCCTGTAGAGTGATCCAAAACCTATAAAAGATTATTTTATTCTCTTAAAGCCATAGGGATTTTCTGTGGGGAGCTGAGCACAACTATCTGGTCATTCTCTCAGCAGCTTCCAAAATGTGATATGACTAGACTTTGAATTTCCAGAAGCCCATACAGATGGAATGCCATTCCTTGCAGCTTCTCTGGCTTTGCTTCTGCCCTAAATTTCAGATAATCTGGACAGGTATCATGATTTTCACCCCTAATTATCGGAAAGCCAGTTAGGTCTTTTCCTGATCTGTTTTATGCATTTATTCACTGTTGTCATACTGAGTGGTTCACCAAGTTTAATGCAGTGGAATGAGTTAGGGAAATGCTATTATCTCCTACTTCATAAGTGAGAACCAAGGTAATGAGAAGTAAAAGGCTTTTCAAAATTTGTCCGGATAGTTTCACCAAGATCATACAGGACATTGAGACAATGTTGAATCCAAGACACTGAGATTGACCTCTAAGATTTCTAACTGCAATGGAGTAGCAAAGGCAGATAATAAAATGTCTTCCATATATCATGGGGAATCCGGAACTTGGTGTCAGTGGAGCACTGACTGGAATAGGAAAGACCCAAACATGTGTGCAACTGTTTTCCAGTGCCTTGTGATTGACTCCTTTGTGAAAACAAAATTCTGCATGTGGCAGTCTCATGCTCCGCTGTATCACATGTTAGGCAGATGAAACAGAATGTTCTTTAAACTGTCTTTTTTATCATAATTAAGGTAATAACTTATCTGAAGTTGGAAAGCAGTTGGGAGGAGGAGAGACACATGTGGAGAACATGTCCTGCTCTTGTACTCATGGTTTCCTCTCTTTTCTTTTTCAGTGAGTATGTTTTTGAACACATTAACCCCCAAGTTCTATGTTGCCCTGACAGGCACTTCGTCATTAATCTCGGGACTTATTTTGGTAAGTACTAGATATATTAATATCACTTTACAAATTGATTTTGTTACCCAGAATGGGATTTCAGACTTTATCCAGATTAATAGGTGTCTTTTTTTTTTTTCCTCAAACTTACATTTCTGCAGTACATAACATTTGTATTTCTTTATTTGTACTTCTTTTTCTGTGGAGACAAAAAAAAAAAGAGAGAAAATGCTTCAGTGCCCTGTGTCTTTGAAGAAAAAAAGTCTTGAAGGACAATGTGCCCCATTAACAACTATATAGTAATTAATAACAAGTGTCTGCACATTAAGTGTTTCTATCAACAAGTTCTACAGAAACAAAAAGGACAGTAAAAAGAAGAGGAGGAGAGGTACCAACTATCTCAGCTTAGCATGGTCCTTTTAGAAAGTTGTGGCAGGACTTATTAGAGAAACAGCGAGCAGCATATTATTAGTGAACCCAGTTCTGATGTCAAGATTCCAAGCAATAATTATTTCAGATCTTCACTTTTAAAATCTTTTTCAATACATACATGCCTATTCAGTTAAAGGTCTGAAGAGTATTTTTAAACCATTTAAAAACCCCTCTTCCCATATGTAACCCCTGAGGGCTTTGTTGTGCAAATTGATGCAGTCAAGTGAACCGTAATACCATCATAGTGCAGGAGTCCAGAGCAGAGCATTTGCTCTGGATTTTATTCAATGTCTTAATAGAAACAAGTGGAGGTAAAAAAGTCTAAGAATCTGCATGGAGTACTTAGGGTATTTTGCTTATACTGGGCTGTTCTGTTTCCTCACTGCTGAGAACTGGTTTTCTACTTACACAAATGAATGGAATGGAATGGAATATTAGAATAGAATAGAATAGAATAGAATAGAATAGAATAGAATAGAATATTTCAGTTAGAAAGCACCTACAATGATCATCTAGTCCAACTGCCTGACCACTTCAGGGTTAAAGCATGTTATTAAGGGCTTTGTCCAAATGGCTCTTAAACACTGACAGGCTTGGACATCGACCACCTCTCTAGGAAGCCTGTTCTAGTGTTTGACCACACTCTTGGTAAAGAAATGCTTCCTGATGTCCAGTCTAAACCTCCCCTGGCACAGCTTTGAACCGTTCCCATGAGTTCTATCACTGGATACCAGGGAGAAGAGATCAGCACCTCCCTCTCCCCTTGCTCTCCTCAGGGAAAGGTTGTCTTTGTTTTGGTCTTGTTTGTTCAATCAATCTTAGGTCCTTTGTCTAAAAACAAGTTGTATGCTTTTAAAATCTGCTGGATACAAACTGTAGACCCTCCCTTACCATACCAAACTAGGCATGTAATTGGGAGACCAATGAGACCAATTTTAGGAGTGTAGTTACCATAGTGGTAAGTGGAAAGAGAAAAACATAGCTAGGGGCTGGCTTACATCACCTTGGATCTACTGACCTCAGAGGAACCTGAAAGCAACTAGGATCCTAACTAAACTCTACCAATTTGGCGTGGGAAATCTGCACCTCTCACTTCCACATTGCCTGTAGCTCATGTAGACAAAGAAATGGCATCCTTGACTCCTGAATGCCTGTGAGACTCATCACTTAGATGATTTCAGGTATAAAGTATCAGGTGCACTGCTGCTCTGCCATACTCTGGGGTTTCCTTGTAGCAGAAGGCAATTACTTAATTTCTGCACCTTGGGCATTCATCATGGTTGGATGGATTGAGCCCCAAAGCACAGGACAGAGCTCCAGAGACATCTGCAGATCTTTCAGAATATGAACAGGAGCCAGGCCTGTAAGACTTGGATTCAGTTCAGCACAACTCACACAAATGCATGGGAGGAAAATACTGAATGTTACATTCAGTACCGTCACTCAGAAAGGAGAAACATTGAAAAGGCCAGGCCCCACCACCAAGGTGAAAAGGAATGAGAGATATACATGGGTTCCACGGGCACAATTTCGTATTTGTTGTTGGAGAGTAAAGACAGCAGGAGGAGGTGGCAAGAAAAAGACAGTATGTGCCCTATGGAAATACCTTACAGAATCAAACAGGAACAAAAACCCTAAAGAGGGACTCAATTATGTGTAACTAAATTCTGTGTATAGCATGATTGCAAGTGTAGGTACATTTTGTACTGTAGTCATGAAGGCAATTTCGGAGGAATGAGCTCAGTAGGAGACTTGTGAGCAAGAAATTTCTAAGTGCTGTACTTTGATGGAAAGTGCAAGAAGGAAGTGGCAAGGAGTATTCAAGACTGTGATATGAAGAAGGGGAAAAAGGGCACCAATAGAAGCCTTCCAAGAAGAGAGTAGACTGAGTGAGCCTTAACCAAAGAAATTCACTAAATGCTGTATGGCAAAGTCCATTACGAACAAGTTGAAGGAACAGTGAGGTGATGAAGGTGTAGATGCAGACTGAAAGAAGATTGAAAGCCTTTTTTGTGGACCTTCACTACTACTATCGGTTGTTGTCTGCTGTTCATATGTCACCATCCTAACTGTGCAGAAGATACATAGGCCAGGCAGGTAACAGCCAGGAACCCTAGACTGTAGGGACTGGTGTCTGTGCTGAGAGGAACACGTGGTCTGTAAATTGGATGATGGAAAAGGAACTCAGCAAACATGGTCATGGAAAGAAGAAACTGCAAGTTGAACAGACCATTCATCAGGAAATACAGCTGAGTAAGTTCGAGTGAGGTAGCACTAGCCAGTCACTAGCCCACTTGTGCTTCACATTAATTGTTTCTTAATAATCTTGCTGTTTACCAGTGGCCCTGTAACATGCTGAATTGCCTGCATTACCACCCACTTATCTGTCACACTACACATCTGCAGTTCTAAAGGATTCTTAGTCCTCATAATGGTATTAAGTGAAACTCTTTTATAAAATAAACATTCTCTTGTCAAATCTACATCGCTGGGGTATTTTTCAGACTAGATGTACTAACATTCCTTGGAATTTTCCACCATATGGTCTGACAGATTTCTTTCCATTATCAGTTGGCTGCAATTCCTAATCAGGAGAAATCACAGCACTGCAGGTTATGAAATGATGGAAAATTCCATCATTTCAGAACTGTGGTAACCAATAGGAAAATGAATGCTTTTCCCATTTCGTGTTTGGGTCATGAAACAATGACTCTGCAGAGTTCAGCTTTGGGCAATTGCATGCTATATGAACTCCTTTGCAAAACACTACTCTCCTGTCTTATTTTGTCTCTTACTTTCTTTTCATTCTTTAGGTAAAATTCTGGCCTTGATGTAGGCAATGTGACTTAAATGAAGCAAGGATTTCAGACCTTTTTTCTTTTCTGGATAGCTCAGAACTGTACAGAAAAGACTTTTCTATCTCAAGCATTCTCCTTAATAATTACTCGACTACAGCCCGTAGTTTAAAATGAAACATTTTAATTCCTATTTAATTCATTCAGGAAAGCATTTAATTCATTCCATTCAATCATTAGTTTAAAATGAACAATTTAGCGTATATTCAATTCATTCCTGCACTATTTTAGGCATCAAAAATAGGAACCAAATTAAGTCCCAAGCTGCATTAGAAATACTGTATTGGAAACTTGGTTCCACCACAGTTACTTTTAATCCGGTAAAAACCAGGGTTCTGTCTCACAGAATACAATGAGCTGTATTGTATTTGTTGTCTGAGGGGCTCAGCTTTTCCACAGGTAGGGTAATAAAACTGCCACGAAACACAACTGACGTCCAGTAAATGCTGTGAACTGGAACTATGTAAATGCCAGTAAGATTTCTAAATAAGGCCACGTATTTAACATACAGTTATCAGCAGAGTGAAAGGTGGTTAGCAAATGCAGGTGGCATTTGCATTGCAAACTGATAGAGTATCAGCTCTAACAAAGCAGAGGCAGAAGTGAACCCCAGTCTTGAATCTCCACCAAGAATGCCTCATTATTCTACTTCAGAGCTTGGGACAATAATAAGAGTTTTCTGCTTCACGATGAGAAACATTCTACAATGGACAAATACCAGATCTTTCAGAGATAAGAATTAGAAAGCCAGTCTACAGATAGAGCATGAGTGCTGAGTCTACACAGTAGCTAGCGCTGAGCAGCTGGGCTGTCTGCTACTACCTAAGTATGTCTGTAGTATGTGAGAGTCCCAGCCTTTTGTAGCCAGTGGTGCTAGTACAGGAAGTCTGAGAGAGGACCTGAATAACACAGAAGGGACCTCTCTTATTTTCTGTAGATATTAATTGTTCTTCTGCTTGTTTTGTTACCTTTGCTGCAGAAGGGCAGAAAGGTGACTGAGTTCTGGGTTTTCCCACAGGCTCCAGGGAAGTCTGACAGACTGTGCAGGGACAATCTTTGGTGACTGAAAAGCAATACGTGGTAATTGTTCAAAGTTTCTGCTCTGCTTAGCGGAGGCTGACAGGTCAGGGAGGGCAGAATCCTTGTAGGGAGTTCCTAAGAAACTGGAAACACTTGCCAAGGAGCAGATGAGAGAGGAAGGCAGGCTATAACCCAGTCCTCAGACAAGAAAAAGGTATCATAAATAGCTTGCTTCTACCCAGTGTTGAGAGAAGTACTATACTTAGTCCAGGCAATATATTATTTTCTTTCCCATTTCTGTATTTCTGGAGGTAGATGAAGTGTAAATAAATAGCTGTTTTGAATAAGCTGCTCATTAGCACTGCATGCATCTTCTCAGCTGACTCCTTGAGGTAAGACAAGTGGGGGTTCGGTAACGAGGAGCAGAGTCTAAGACAATGCTAAACGGGTGTATTTCATCCAGAAGAAATGGGCCTGCATAGCCTTCAAGACTGAGACACTGAGAGCATGGTCAGAGGCATACTGTTTCTTAGAACCAAGCTGGGCAGGACTGGAGGATGTGTTTGAGTCACTGGCTACCCCTAACAGCTAAATAAAACAGACCAGGGGCTTGCTTTGTCCAAAGGCAAGTCGCATTGTGTAGTCACACCCATATGGATAAACACTCTTGCCTCCCAAAACAGGATGATCTTTTCCATACTATCTACTGCAAACAGCCCCTGGGCTATGATATCCCCAGAACACATCCAGTCATTGCCTGGGAGAGTTGGCACAGGCCAGGCAGCGTGCCAGCAAACAAACAGCATGGATGACTGAGCCAGCCAAACCTGTGCTGTGGTCCCATTTTGTTTATCAAATAGGCTTAACCATTAAATCAAGTTCTGCTATCATTACCCTGTTCCTCAAGAGAGTAAGTTTCATTTAAATCAATTAGATTGGTTGTTACCACCCCTCATATTAGAAGAGTATTCCAAATCTTACTCCTCTGAGACCTGGAAGCCTTATTACAAGGCTGAATGAGAACGCTAAGCTTTGGAAGTTGCCGGCAAACAAAATCCTTTACTGCGTCTGTTGAAGACTCAATGCACATACACTAGGAGAGGACTACAGAGAGTGTTTGCTGTAAGAGAGGATGCCTGTCTTAGATATGATAAACATGAAAGCGTAATTCAGATTGCTGATAGACATCACCACTTGGTCCAGTGAGAACCACCATCAAAACCATCCCTTGTGAACTGATGCATTTACGATGGAACATCTGTTCTGAAAAACCAGGCGGGAAGATCAGATATCCAAGTGATGCAGAGTAGATTTGTTGCTACTCAGAGAAATAAAATGATCTGGGATTGTCTGTATGTGAGAGCAGAGATAAGAAAGAGGATGACTGTTACATTTTCATTGCACAGGGGAAAAGAAATACCTGCCCAGAGATGCAAAACCAAAAAAAGTCCAAAGCAAGTATCTGAAATGCATTAAGAAGACTTATGAGTGACTAACCAGCTCTTACTTAACCCAAATGTATTTGTCACCTACAAGTTGTTTTTTCATAGCCATGCATTTCTAGAGATCATCAATAAGGATTTTCCAGAATTTTCCAAAATCAAATAGTCTTACATTTTGCCTCAGTCTTCACCGGCAAGGGCTCTAACCACACCGCCCAAGCTGCAGAAGGCAAAGGCAGGGGCTGTAAGAATGAAGAACTGCCCACTGTAGGTGAAGATCAAGTACGAGACCATCTAAGGAACCTAAAGGTACACAAGTCCATGGGACCTGATGAAATGTATCTGTGGGTCCTGAGGGAACTGGCAGATGAAGTTGCTAAGCTGCTTTCCATTTTATTTGAAAAGTCATGACAGCCTAGTGAAGTTCCCACTGACTGGAAAAGGAGAAACGTAACCCCCATTTTCAAAAACGGAAAAAAGGAAGACCCAGGGAACTACAGGATGGTCAGTCTCATCTCTGTGCCTGGCAAGATCATGGAGCAGATCCTCCTGGAAACTCTGCTAAGGCACATGGAAAATAAGAAGGTGATTGGTGACAGCCAGCATAGCCAATAGCATCCTGGCTTGTATCAGGAATAGTGTGGGGAGCAGGACTACGGAGGTGATTGTCCCGCTGTACTCAGCACTGGTGAGGCCCCATCTTGAATACTGTGTCCAGTTTTGGGCCCCTCACTACAAGAAAGACATTGAGGTGCTGGAGCATGTCTAGAGAAGGGCAACGAAGCTGGTGAGGGGTCTAGAGCACAAGTCTTATGAGGAGCAGCTGAGGGAGCTGGGATTGTTTACCCTGGAGAAGAGGAGGCTGAGGGGAGACCTTATCACTCTCTACAACTACCTGAAAGGAGGTTGTAGCAAGGTGGGGGTCATTCTCTTCTCCCAAGTAACAAGTGACAGGACTAGAGGAAATGGCCTCAAGTTGCACCAGGGGAGGTTTAGATTGGATATTAGGAAAAATTTCTTCACTGAAAGGGTTAGCAAGCATTGGAACAGGCTCCTCAGGGAAGTGGTGGAATCGCCATCCTTGGAGGTATTTAAAAGACAGGCAGACGTGGTGCTTGGGTACATGGTTTAGTGGTTGTTTTGGCAGTGTTAAGTTTATGGTTGGACTTGATGATCTTAAAGGTCCCTTCCACCCTAGACGATGCTATGATTCTATGATTCTAAAAGAAGTATGTCCAGCACGTTGAGGGAGGTGATTCTGCCTTTCTACTCCACTCTAGTGAGACCCCACCTGGAGTATTGCATCCAGCTTTGAAGTCCTCAGCACAAGGACATGAACCTGTTAGAGTGGGTTCAGAGGAGGGCCATGAAGATGATCAGAGGATTAGAGCACCTCTCGTATGAGGACAGGCTGAGAGAGTTGGGCTTGTTCAGCCTGGGGAAGAGAAGGCTCCGGGGAGACCTTTATAGCAGCCTTCCACTATCTGAAAGGGGCCTACAAGAAAGCTGGAGAAGGACTTTTTACAAGGGCACGTAGTGATAGCGTGAGGGGTAACGGCTTCAAACTGGAAGAGGGGAGATTTAGGTTAGATCTCAGGAAGAAATTTTTCACTCTGAGGGTGATGAGGCACTGGAACAGGTTGCCCAGGGAAGCTGTGGAGGCCCCATCCCTGGAAGTGTTCAAGGCCAGGCTGGATGGGGCTTTGAGCAACCTGGTCTAGTGGGAGGTGTCCCTGCCCATGGCAAGGGGGTTGGAACTAGATGATCTTTAAGGTCCCTTCCAACCTAAACCATTCTATGATTCTATGATTAAGCATTACCCATACTTGATTAAAAAAACAAAAATTCTAGATTTGGATTTCTAAACACGCAAAGCTGAAAATGTTCAGAATAGGGTTTTAACTTGACCTTTGTGAACATAATGGTTTCAAAGATCCCTTGGGGGTCTGGAGATATTTGACACTGTTCCGATTTGAAAGCACAGGCATCAGCTAGAAAGAATCCAGAAAATTTTGCGACTGCTGTAAAGGGGAGAAGGTCTGTGAAGATGAGCTCCCCTCCCACTGTATGTACATGACAGAAATAAGGTGGCCTTTTCTTTGAGAAGTGGTGCAGAAATGATCTTTTGCCTTTATTTCCTCCCTGATCCAGGTCTCTTTCACTGGGTAATTAATCCTTACAGTCAGCTATTATTCTGCCAGATGATCTCTCATCTGCTGAACTGACAAAAGCTTGTTGACTTCATATTGCTTTCAAAGTGGCTGGTGCAGTTAGAAATCAAATTTGATTTATAGCAATCAGGTTTCAAAACAGCTAACACTGTCTGAGAAAGGTGCAAAAATCCTGTGAAGGGAATTTATTGTTTTGACTTCAGTACCAGATTACAGATTACCTTCTCATACACCCTGAACAAATCACTGCAAGCAAAGGCTTATTATGATGATGATTTATGGCTTTAATTTCTAAGAGGCCATATGCATTGAGATCTGGCTGATGTTTCCTGGCACTGGATTCACTCAACATTGCAAATATTTTTCAAAGCTGCCTTAAACAATTTACGAGCTTTAATGCCATTTTAAAAAGTAATTAATGTATTTGTAAGTCTAGGGAGGCAGACTTACAGCAAGTTCCTGTCACTCAGCTGAATTGTGGTAGTGACCACATATATATACATTCTTTCTGTACCCTCAGTTTCACTGAAATTCAGTGTGACAGTTTTCCAGCTAGTATACATTTGCGCCGGGCAAGCGGGCTCAAGTGTGCTCTTGTGCTGCTCACGCCCCCTCTCTGGGTTTTACTCACTTTTTATCTAAAAGCTGATTATGATTGAAATAATGAGCAGGAATTTTTTAGCACATTTTGAAAAATCTAGTTGTTTCTTCTCTTAAAGAAAGTATGAAGCTTGTTAGATATGGTTTATAACTGCCAAGAGGTTTGAGTGGCCAGTCTGGCAGCTGTACTTCAGTCTCTGACTTATGTTACAGTGATACTCTTACCAAGTGTCCCTGGCCTCAGTACAATCTTTGATTCCTGACAACCACTCCCTCTGAGGCCTTGGACAGGTACAGCTGTGGCTTGTGTGCCTTGATTTGTTCAAACTTCAAAGTTTCCAAAGATAAAACGGAAACAGATGCTTAGAGCAGATCTGTGACTGTATCTTACGGTACACCCTTTCTCTCATGGTTTGCCACATGCTGCTTGCTTAGGTTATGATGCTCTCTTAGATCATAAGATGTAAGTTCTAAATCCTTTAGAAAGTGTTGTGTGCCTAAGAGCATGAGATCAGCTCAAACCAAAGCTGGCTCACCTGTGCCAGCTCCCTGTCCACCATCTGCAGCGTTCGGAGGCAGTGGTGCATGCCAGTGGAAGTGTATCAGCGCGGAGCAAGTGTTCAGTGGTATTCCTGTGTTCTGTCCCTGGCTCCTGGGATTCCCACCTGGGCACTGCTGCAACTGCATGCCGATGGAACAAGTACAGCGACAAACGCACTGTGGAGCCTGTGTAAGGAGGAAGTATCCAGGATGTGTAGCTTTTCAGTGATTTGTCTGGGATGTAGAGTTCAGAAAGATCTGGGTGTGTTTATGTTGTGGTTTCTCTGTGACCATCTGTTTATCTTCCCAAGTGCTTGTGACCTTTATGTGTTCACATAGTCCTTCTGTCTTCTCCTCATCAGACTGCTCCATTCTTCCTTGTTGATGTCTCCTAGAAGAGCCATTAGCTTGTTTTGGGGTCAGAGTGATCTCCAGGGCTGCCCCACACTCTTCTGTGAACTTGCCTCAGGTGGCCACCAGCTACGTTCCCACTCCATTCCAATGCAGCTAGGGTCAGCTTCCTCCCTATGAATGCTCTAGATGCTTTAACGCCATAGCTGAATTTAGGGGAAGCCCCAGTGCGGAATGCATTGGAGAATCCTTTGGAAAGGAACATTTTCTTACTATGCCAGAAGGTTTATCCTCTGGTTTTCCCCTATGGAATGGTTTAAAGGTGGGCGGGGGGGAAGTATGTCTTGTCTACAGACAATCCCACGGAGACAGAAGTCAGTTCAATTATATAAAGAGCTCAAGAGAACTTAAAAATGAAAAAATATTGTGGGAGGAATTGTGGGAGTGGAGAGTGGAGCCCAGCCCGAACCTCTCTGCAGCAGGTAGATCCCTGCTGGCTCCTGGCCAGCCCACCAGAACCTGATAGACAATGTGCTGATGGTGTCAAAGGTGTGAACGCAATCCTTTCACTTGTTGCTGATTGTGCCTACTTGTAGTAAGAATTAATAAATAACCTTTTTTGGGGGATAGAGATTTTGTAGAAGCTTGCAGCACTGGCATAAAACACAGACACATGGAGTAATATAGAAAGAGATCGTTCATTCACAATTTCTAGTGTAATCAATATTACAAAGTACTATCTAATTTTTCAAAACCCCTTTGATTTGCTTTTGTTTCAGTTATATAGATGTTTGGGTGATCATGCAAGTGCAACTGCAAAATACACTCATTTTACATACTCATTATAAGTGTGCGTGCCTTCAGAATTGTTACAGTCAAAACCTTTTCCCTATTTATATGAAATAGTCTTCATTTCCAGGTTTATGTGGTTTCCTGAAATATGTGTATTCCTACCTAAGAATATAATTTCTCAATGAAAATACTACAAATATATATTTATGCATGTAAGTTCAATTACAAGGGGTTCTTTTAGGCTGTGGAATGATTTTCCAAATAGAGCTGTGTAAATAATCATTTTTTCTGATTTGCTAGCTGAACCAAAAGCCTGAAAATAAATTCAGAATCAGCCCAAGTCAGCCAAACAAAACAAAACACAGTTCAGTTGGGGAAAAAAAAAAATTCTAAAAGGAATGGGATTCAGCTTCCTGGAGTTTGTTTGGGATTTTTAACATTTTTTTAAATCAGAATTCCTCTGGAAGCATTACTGGGAAAACAAGCAAACCTGCTTTTCCTCACTGTCCCTTGACTGCAGAGGCAGCTGGGGAGAGGTGAGGCGAGAGCGTACTGCTGGCTGCGGCACCCCATTTACGGGGCTGATGTCGGACGGGATGGAGGTGGACTTCTGGTTTTTTCCAAAAGTCAATTTAAAGGAATGATCCTAACAATTTTAAAAGCCTTTAAAAGAAATAATTTGACATAAGGTTCTTTGGGTAAAATTTAAAAAAAAAAAAACAAAAAACCAAAAAAAAAACAAACAGAAAAAAAAACCCAAACCACCGAATTTTTTTGCTGACAAGATTGAGATTTTTCACCCCCTGTAAACCAGGTTTTTAAAGCGGTTTGCCAGATTCGGCACGACCTTGGATCAAATTTAAACTCTCAGCGTGCCACAGAGAGGGAGGGAGGCCGGCCGGGTGGCCGCTGGGGCGGCGAGGGGGCCTCGGTGCTCCCCGGGCGGGGAAGACGCTGCCAGGTGCCTCCCTCAGGATGCGAGGTGGAGGGAGGCGCGGATCCGCGGGGAAGCCGGCGTCTGCCTGCCCGCGCCTCGTCCCTTTCACGGCTGCGGCGCCATGCTGAGGGGCAGGAGAGCGGGCTGAGGGACGGGGCAGCCGAAAACGGGCGGGCGGGGCCGGGCCGGGCGCTGACGCGGCGCGCTCTGCCTGTGTGTTGCAGATCTTCGAGTGGTGGTACTTCCGCAAGTACGGGACGTCCTTCATCGAGCAGGTCTCGGTGAGCCACTTGCGCCCTCTGCTGGGCGGGGTGGACAACAGCGCGCCCAGCGCCGCCAGCGCCGCCAACGGGGACGCGGACTCCAGCCGCCAGAGCGTNCCCCTTTCAGATAGTGGAAGGCTGCTATAAAGGTCTCCCCGGAGCCTTCTCTTCCCCAGGCTGAACAAGCCCAACTCTCTCAGCCTGTCCTCATAGCAGAGGTGCTTTAATCCTTTATGTTCCTTTATATCGCCAAGGAGGGGCTGTGGCCACCAGGCGGTTAGTGGGCCATGAAACTGGGCACAGGGCAAAGCTGCTAGGTGGTGGCACAGCCACGGTGGGCAGTCAGCCCTCCTACCCCAAAACACCCCCCATTTTCCTCACCCAAGGAGGCCAGGCTCAGCACTCGCCCAGGCCTGTGGTGGCAGCAGAAGCTAGGTGTGCCTTGTGTGGTCTGCCGTAGGCCCACGGTACAAATATCATCTCACACTGCACCATGAGACCAGGTAAGGCTTCCTTTAAACTTGCTTTATTGTCAAATAAAAGGCAGAGCTGCTTCATTAATTGCTCTGGCTGATTGTATCTTTCCAAATTCATGCAGTGCTTATTGCTCAGGCTGCGTTACCAGTGCATCTGTTTCCCCCTTGTTCTAAAAGCCCTGCTAAATTGCACATGCAGTTTCTGCAGCATCGTTTCTAAAGGCAGGCAGTGTTTTTATTTAAATTCTTTCGGATAATAACAAAATTGTAAAAAGCAGAATCAGAAAAAGATGTCAGGAGTGCTCATCTGCTTTTGCATCACTTTATTTTTTAGATCATGTAAGTAGTATGTAAACAACATTTGGATTTCACTTTAGTAGGTGGAAGCATAGTGACTTTTAATAGCTTAAGGGCTTGTTTGTCTTCCTGACTCTGTTACCGATTTGATTTGTGACTTTGGGCAAGTCGTAACGCAGTCAGGTTTTAAAAAAGGGCCTCCAGTTTAGGGGGCCTGATTTTAGGCATTTCGGGCTCAATTTTCCTGAGCTTCCAGGCATTCACAGCCCCTATGAGTTTCAGTGCAAGGAGTGGGTGCTGCAAATCAGGCTGAAGGTGTCTGACTCTAAGCCATTCAAGCCTTTAAAGTTGACCTTGACATTCTGGGGCTTCTTTTCTAGTGCATATGATTACTCTGAACGAACACATCATTGAAGAGGTGTCTTGAGAGCCTTACATGAGCAGTATAAATGTATGAGCTGTAATTTTTCTATGTGTTTGTGTATTACTATAATGAATACAAATTTACTTGCTCTGGTGAAAAAGACAATGTTAAATCAGAAGAAATCAGCTCTTATGTGATGGAGGTGAGGATATCAGTTTTGAACCGAGGCAGCTGTTACAGCTCTGCCACAGGAGGACTATCCCTGCAGGTCACTTTGCTCACGTCAAAGGGTTTGGGAGTCTGCTGAGGTACTTTGAGTTGGATGCCTGGTTGCCCAGGGGTGGTTCCTCTGAGAGACAGACCAGCCTGCCTAAAATGAATCAGCCCCCAAGCACTGATCTTTGTGGACTGAAGAGGAGTCCCAGGGTAACTTGTCTCCCTGCTTGGGTGACTCAGCTACCTGGGGGAATGAATTGAAAACGTAGCCCATGGTTGATGAAGGTGCTGAAATACTATTGCTTCTGGCTTGAGTTGGAAGTACTCACTGTTAAAGAAAGTTAGAGCAGGAGCATCTCAGCTTGTGTTCCTCATGTGTAAAACAAAGCTTAACTGTTTCAGCCCTAGTTTGGCATACAGGCCATAATCTTAATATTGGAAATTAAATGAGCTTTCATTAGGGATGTGCCCCTAGAATCAATTACGGTTTCATTAAATTTTAAAATATATCAGAATTAACAAGTGAGGAAAAGTGAATGAAAAAAAACCAGAATTCAGTTATGGAGAAAACATTATTGTTTAGCAGCCAGGGTGCCTATGTCTGAACCTGGCAAATTTTACTTCTGCTCTTCAGTGTTCATGAAAACAAGCAAACAAAAATTAGTTTTGAACTCAAAAGTTACATAAAACAGATGGCCTCAAAACCTCTTGCTCTCTACTGGGTATTTCTACTTAGGGAAGCCTCCATATAGCACAGCAAAATCAGCTGTTGTCATTCCCATCTCAGGAGAGGCTGTGAATAGCAGCACTGCATGGTCCAGGATATTAGATTTGGGTGAACTGGCAGAAAGCATGGGATGACTTGGAAACACCTGTGTGCACTCATCAGTGCGCTCAGTCACACTTCAGCAGCTCTGAAATAACTCCCATCATTTTAAAGCAGAAGGCACAGTATTTTGACTAATGAGGTTCACCCAAGCATCTTGACTTTTCTGATATAAAGAAGTAGTCAAGGAGTATGCTTGCTGTCAGTGCACTGGCCCTCGAGTCTGAGTTGGGACTCTCACAGTGTTTCTGGGTAGTGTGTCTGTACAGATAGCCTATTATTCGTGCCTTCAGAAAGATGTCAGTGCTCAAAACATGATCATTGAACAAGGAGCTGAAAGATTAATCTTCAATAAATCCTAATTGCTTATATAAAATAAGGGCATAGTTATATTTTTAGTTTGTAATGTCACAGAAAAGGCAACCTTTTCAGTTTACCGTACGTCAACACTGGGATATTTCTTTCACTATCCAACAAGGTGAAGATGGCTTTTTCACTTGGCTCACCATGTTTTCCTATGTAGACATTGACTATGGTAGAATATTGCAGTAGATGCCTTGGTCTTCAGAAAGGTCAGAAGAATAGTTGTGGTACTGAGACCATGGTATCAGCAGATAACAAGACAAAAGCAACAAAGAGCACATCATGTTTAACCAGCCAGACAGATGCCAAACTACCCCCAGGACAGGAGGTGGTAATAAAATCCCTTCGTTAGCTCCCCTTTTCGTTCCTCAGTTCCCCCTTTCCCTACTGCAGTGCTGAAGTACTGCATACTTTGGATAAAGTATAACCACTTAAGTAAGATGAGCAAAAAGAATGCTATCGCTGTGATCAAATAGTTGTTGCCTAATCTTGTTCGTTGCAAATAGAGTAAGCCAAGCCATTGAATTGTGCCTCTGGAACTGAGAAGGCTGATGTTTATTTAGTATTTACTATGGTTTGAAAGTCGTACTATGTAAAAACTGTCATATTGAGGCTTGTCAAACAGCCATACCCTCTGGCTGCACAACAGAACAGCTGAATGTCGATCGAGTGCTTCTGCTGAGTAAACCAGTGGAGCTTTCTAATATTAGCTACCTGCTGAAGTGGTTAGTTGAAAGATGCAGATGTATAATCAATGCCCTCTTCCCAAACATCTTCCCTTTCCCATGTCTGTGTTTCATGCGCATGTTAGGTGATGTAGGCACCAAGCTGAGGGCCCGCCTCGTGTGCCACTTGACTAGTTTTTGTGTAGCCGCAGGTGTCGTAGTGTTATTGAAAGTAAGTTATGCAAAATGCTTTCTTTCCGTGCCACTTCAGCCTCATACTCAGAGTTGGGAGCTAGATCCATGGGAAAAGACAAGGGCTTGACTTGCCATTCTGTATTTCTATGTCTTTCTTTAATGGAACAGGCATAAAGGGAACAGGCATATACTTAACCACTGTTGTATGTAGTAGGGTAGATATCCTGCTGACTTGATATCCCACCAGGAAACTGTTGCTGTGATCTCTTTAGAAACGACGTCACAGATTTCATAGGGAAAAATGTGCTGATTGACTTTTGGTGGTGGAAAGCAGCTGGTGAAATGCCGCAGGGCCAATGCTACTGACGGGTATTTGCAGAGCACCATGTGAGGAGTCATCCGGTAGCAGATCTGTGGTAGAAAGACATACTGCCTCTCAGTGAGTCTTTGTGCAGTTACTGGGTTTGATTCTGGTCCCTGTCTTTGTTGAAAAGAAGAGAACAAATCAGAAGTTAAATTAAAGGAAGAAAAGCCAGAATCAAGACCTCACCTTTTCAAAAGCTATAGAAATTGATTTTTTGTGATTGGTTTGGTTTGGTTGTTTTGATTTTGTTGGAAGTTCTGTTCTAAATTACATTGTTGTGGATTTTCTTATCTGTTCCTAGCTGTAGTGTGAAGAATTTACATTTCTTCCCTCCACTCCCCACCCCGAGAGAAATGTATCAAATGCTTTTAGTGTTCCCAAACCTCTGCAATGCAATGAATGTTTCTCTGCCAATCAACTTCAGCATCCTTTTTCAACCCAGGGATGCTTATAACTTAAGTAAGGTCAGCAGATGTTGTCATGGATTTTTAACTTCATGAGCTAAGGAGGAATTAAATTTGGCAACTGTAGCTGAGATTTTCAGTGATTTAGTGTTAAGTAGACAGTGAAGTTTTTCTGTAGAAATAACAAGTCCGTAGGACTGAGTTAATTGCTGGTTTTCAGTGCAATAACCCTGTGTCATCCCTCTTCAATTCTGCATTATGGTAAATGTGAGTCCTGGCATTAATGAGTATTATCTTGTCGCCTGGGCTTTGGAGCTCTGTTAGTGGTTATTTGTCTGGAATGATAACATTTCCTGACACTAATTTATAATGAAATTACTATTTAAAAAGGGAAGAACAGTCTGGTTACCTGCATCTCTATGCTCTTGATTTTTTTTTCCCACTCGCACCTATTAAAAAAAAAGTTATTTGGTAAGGCTTATTAGAAGGTAGCTGATGTTTCTGATAAACCTCAAGTACCATTGTAATTTGGGAAAGATTCATTATTGTGTGTTTCTGTTTATGACAGAATGCAAAGTCTGGCGAAATCCTTTAAATCTGTTCAGAGGAGCTGAATATAATCGGTAAGTGCTACAGTGTTACAGTTTCAGGCATAGTACTGGGTTAAGGACCTTAATGTACTTTTCCATTAATCTAACTCAGAGGTGGAATAACAGAAATGACTGTGGACACATGTGCTCATGCCAGGTTTTTCTGTCATTTGTTAAATGTTTCTGAATTAAAAGGAATTTAAATTCATGCTCATGAACTTGTTGTTTCTGCAATTTTTGGTGATCTTATAAAAAAATGGGAAACCTAAGTGCGGTATACCTGGTACTGTTAATACAGTAATTCTGTTCAAATCAGTTATAGCAAACAACCTAATGAATTATATCTAGGTTTCATGTAGTCTCAATGTTTGAATATGTGTGTTACCAGTTTCCAGTGTGTACTTTCCAACATCCTCATTACCTTAGGTTCAACTACTGTCGCTCTGTTACAGTACAGTGAAATGCAATGTATGTTGGTTTGGAGACTGGCTGGGTGAACTTAGTGGGCTACACTCATCTCTAACATCTAGGATTATTTTCTAGATTCATTTTGCCGAATGTGACCTCATTAACCAAAATGTCTCTTTGTTGGCATGTTTGCAGCTATACGTGGGTAACAGGGAGAGAACCTTTGACTTACTACGATATGAATCTTTCAGCACAGGACCATCAGACATTCTTTACATGTGACACGGATCATTTACGGCCTGCAGACGCTAGTAAGAGACCTTGTGAACAACTGTTTTTGCTAGTAGGTTGACGATTGTTTTAAACTGATGCAAGAAAAATGCAGTCAAACATCAATTCTCTCGGGTAGATAAGGAGAGGCAAAAGTTTGATTGTGCCTGGAAAGCTGTTGCTGTTAGATTCGTAGTATTCTAGACCTGAACAAGTATCTATACAGGTATAAGCTATGTAATTTGTGTGACTATTTTGTTCTACTTTCCTGCTGAAGTCATTCAAGGTACCATTTGCAAGTGTAAAGACTTGATTTTTCCTCCTGTTTCTTGCAGTGGCTTCAAACATGTGTAGCTTAATTTGCCTCCAGCTGCAGTGTAGTATGTTGAGTTACATTATCCAAGTCCTGTTTAGTCTACACTGACAGAAGAGAGAGAGCTTATGTAAAACTTAAGTCCTGTGTTTCGCTCCCTGATGCAGTTAGAAGCTCTGTAAAAAATGGGAACAACACATTTACAACTGAATTTGATGTAAGCAGCTTTAGTTGTATTAAGCCTTTATTGTTAAGTCCACGTGCAAACTTTGGTTCTGCTAAAAATGTACGACAATGATTTTGATCATCAGAATTTGCCTCTGAAGAGACAGATCTTTGTCTCTTAGGAAAGGAGAGATACTGACAGTTGGGCGCTCCATTCTGAGAGCATAATTACAAAGGAGAACATACTGTGCTTTTTTGACACACAATAAACATGAATCCTATTTTCTGAACTCAGTGGGATAATTATGAGGTGATCTGATTAACTTGGATGTTGTTTCCATTTAACATTCACCTAAAGTAACAGCACAGTAAGGAACTAGAATAAGAATCCCAACTACCCTTACATTCGTTTGTTCCCTGTGGAATCTACTTCCCCAAGAGGAAAAAGGTGCTTATCACCTCTGTATGTGATCGTGCAGATGGCATGATCTCTCAGCCAGATTTTCCCATGGAAAAAAGTGTAATTAAATGAAAGAATAAAGCTGAATATTTGGGACAAAAGCTCACTTTTTGAGTGATCACTGAGCTCGTTGAAATGCTCTGGAGGGGGTCAGGCTGAGAGCAATAAATTCTGTTGTTATAATGCAGTAGATTCTCCTTGTTAATGCTGTAATGACTGATATGCCCCTGTTTTGCTTTTTTTATTGAATAGTAATGCAAAAAGCCTGGAGAGAGAGAAACCCCCAAGCCCGAATTTCTGCAGCACATGAAGCTTTGGAATTGAATGAGTGAGTGACATTAACATTTATTTCCTGTCTTTTAAAAATCCATTTGATGATAGCTTAAGGCAGGGGGTTTGCTACAGTAATTTTTAACCATGATTACAGGCCTGTCACAGAAGGGCCTACAATGGGAGGAAAAAAGCACAGCTGCATGTTGTGCTAGCCACCCAGAAGATCCTTAGGGCAGTATGACAATGGGAGTCTTCCCACTGATGTCAGCGCACTTTGGATCAGCATAGCAAAGTGTTAATTAAGTTGCCTCCTGATGAGCATATGAAATACGCATTTATGGGATGGAGAATTCCCTATTGGATTTCTCAATTATCTTGAACAGAGGCAAGAAAAAAGGGACTCATAAACACCTTCTGAAATATTCATTTCATAGTGTGAGAGAATATGATGTAATTTTCCGGGACTTTTGGTCTTTAAGTCCATTATTTATTTTCTCAATGAGAAGCGTAGTATTCTGAGATCCCACAATAAACTCAATGCTACGATGCTTTACTGGCATGGCAAACTATAAATGTTGCCAAAGCACATAAAGTGGAGAGAGTCCCTTAGGTTGCTGTCAGAGATTACTGCATTCTAGAATTCCATAAACTGGTGCCTTACGGATTGTCCTTCACATGTTTCATCAGAAGGAGAAAAAGAATTGTTTGTTACTGGGCAGCAGTTTGACTGAGGGAGCATGTAGCGTAAAAGGCTTTTGCAGAAGTGAGCTATAAGCCCATCCTGTTCTACTCACATCACAGAATCACAGAATGGTTGAGGTTGGCAGGGACCTCTGGAGGTCATCTGGTTCAACCCCCCTGCTCAAGCAGGGCCACCGACAGCGCGTTTCACAGGACTATGTGCAGATGGCTTTTGAATATCTCCGAGGAGGGAGACTCCACAAACTCCTTGGACAACCCGTCCCAATGCTTGGTCACCCTCACAGTAAAAAAGTGTTTCCTGATGTTCAGATGGAGCCTCCTGTGTTTCCGTTTGTGTCCATTCCCTTTTGTCCTGTCAGTGGGCACCACTAGAAGGAGCATGGTCCCATCCTCTTTGCACCCTCCGTTCAGGTTTTTACAAACACTGATGAGATCCCCCCTCAAGCCTTCTCTTCTTCAGGCTGGACAGTCCCAGCTGTCTCAGCCTTTCCTCATATGTGAGATGCTCCAGTCCTTTAGTCATCTTCATGGCCCTTTGCTAGACTCTCTCCAATATGTCCATGTCCCCCTTGTACTGAGGAGCCCAGAACTGGACACACTGCTCCAGGTGTGGCCTCGCCAGTGCTGAGTAGAGGGGAAGAATCACCTCCCTTGACCTGCTGGCAACACTCCTCCTAATGCAACTCAGGATGCCATTGCCTTCTTTGTAGCAAGGGCACATTTCTGGAGCTCACATTGAACTTCGTGGCCACCAGGACCCCCAAGTCCTTTTCTGCCAAGCTGCTTTCCAGCTGGGTGGCCCACAGCAGGTACTGGTGCCTGGAGTCTCTTTTTCACCTGGACCAGTTGTTTCCTGTTCCTCAGCTGATGACTCTGTGAAACACAACTAGAGGCAGCTGCAACCCAATTCTATTTCTGTATGAAAAAGAATCTTATCAGCAGTCTGCTTTGTATCGGAAAGAAGTCAACAGTCTATATCCCACCTAACTTCAGCAGCTAAAAATGTGATCATCGAGTTTAAAGTAGTTGCCTGGGCTTACTCTGTAGTCAATGAGAGAAGCACCTCCATTCAGTAGTTCACCCTATTCTTAGAGAGATGTTTAAACACGTGAAATGAATAGCTTTGTGAAGATTCTCCTTGACAGAGGCGGAGTGGCATAGATAGTTAAGAGATCTAAATTAGACAGCTAAAAGCTGGATGAGGTGACTCCCACCACACATTTCACCTTTCTGTGTATTCCTAAAGCTGCTTTCCTGGTTTTTGGTTTGTTGGGGTTTTTTTTTTGGGGGGGAGGGTTTTTTTTTTCTTTTTTCATCTCTGCAATTACTTTCATAATGTGTTCTTCGCATATGGCAAGTGTTATAGGTCTATTGATTCTTTTCATACCAGTACAGTAATGGAGACATTTTGTGTTAAAACAATAGTGCATAAAACTAGTCTTGGTTTCTAGGAATTTTAGTGATGTAGGCCATGATTGCTTAGTGAGACAGTGCTTTACTTTCTGGGGCAGTTGTCAGTAGATTTACTCAAATTGCTGAACGATGCAGTACCTACAAATGAGAGTTGTGATCTGGTTGCCAGAATATTTATTTATCGGAATAGTTCATCAGAAAGGTATATGGACAAAACTCCATCGCCTCTGTATTTGGTATATCCTTGCCAGTCTGCATGTCTTTGTATAGCTTTTACTTCATGCAACTTTCTCATGGTTTTTCCTCTGATATTCTTGCAGATGTGCTACTGCCTATATTCTCTTGGCCGAAGAGGAAGCGACAACAATTGTTGAAGCAGAGAAGCTGTTCAAGCAAGCTCTGAAAGCTGGAGAGGGCTGTTACAGGCGCAGTCAGCAGTTACAGCACCATGGTGCCCAGTATGAAGCCCAACACAGTAAGTTTCTTTGGAGGGAATAACCATTTCTAAAGGGGAGTTCTTGGGGTTTTGGGTTTTTTTTCCTGCTCTCAGAACTATGTACTCAGTATTTAACATTGGCTGGAATATGGCCTTAGAGCCAGACTATTCTGTTTCAGTATTTTTACTTGATTCTGCTGCTGAGCTAGCAATGCTCAGATTACAGATGCACCTTTTCTTTGTCATGGCAGAAAATATTGTAGCGTGTACTTAACAGAAAAGGTAGCAGAGCCAAAAGAGATCTGATATTCAGGAAATGCTGGATGCTGTTTTAGGAATTTGCACTGAAGTGCCTTTAGCCATTTTGAAAACATGGGCTCATGTTATGAAAAGGCAGTAAAGAATTATGGAAATAGAAGTGAAGTGATGCTTTGCCAATTTTTTTCTATCATCTGTGAGGGTAAATATGTACACTGCATTGTTCTGTGTAAAAGTTAATGAGACCCATTAACCAGTGTGACATTTGAAAAGTTACATTGTAATGTAATGCACACATTAAGAAAGGTCACAGAAACATAAAAATTAACAACTGGAATAATACAGTGCTCTAATTGAAAGTCTAGTTGTTGGGGTTTTTTTAAGTTTTGAATAAGTATATTTAGCTGCTGTGATATTTATGAGATGCTTCTTAAACCTAAGAAAATACATGAGGGTTCACTACCAGTAAATGAACAAGAAGATAAATAAAGCAAACAGTCAAGGTTATTTCTAGTCTACAGTGGCTACTGCAGGCAAAAATAATACCAATTAATTACATAAGTACAAGCACTAACATACTTTGGGCATCTTTGGGTTTCTCAGTACCTGAATTCACAGCCTCTGGCTATCTCACATAATTTGAAGATTGCTGATAAAAATTGTACATAGTGAAATTGTCTGTGATCTCTGGTTTCCAAAGTGTACACAAGTCTATACCTGAAAAACCGAGTTTTTATAAAGCTTGGGGGTAGTATTTTAAACATTTGTTGGTTATAAAATGATATTTAGGATTATTTGCTTATTTTTCGAGAAAATAAAAATATAGAGCAGCTGAGCCCTTGAAGCAATTTTCAGGCTCTAGCAGGCTTATGGTTGTCTGTGAAACCTTAATTTGTGCACTCGATCCATTCTGAGCACAAAAAACGACAGCAGTTCTATGAAAAATACACAAGAAGAGTAATTAAACACTGTCATGATGCTTTGTCCAAGATAACCTGGTTAAGTTTGTGCAGCAAATATAAGTATGATATTTTTGTAACCTGTGTGTGCTAGATGGTTACTATCATCATCAAATTTGGCACCTTCGGTATTACTGAACCTTCAGGACTACAGCAGAGGAAGCAACCAGTTGAATCACAAAATTAATTGCATTGTCACAGAGCAGGAGGGACTGATAAGTGACAGCCAGCTCTGACCCGCTTCAGGAGGGGCTGGGTAGTCACACTTCTCTACACTACCTAGCCTCCCCTTCATAATGTCAGTGTGTACCCACAGAATTTAGAGAAGTTCTAGCCTTGGATGGTACCTTGGACACAGGGACTTCAGGCAGGATTCTCCTGATTATATGCTGGACTTCTTCATGGTTTACAAAGGTGGAGAGCTCAGCTCTCTTTAGAGAGGAAAGACCACAGACAGATGTGTTGCAGTTATTCCATGGTTCTGAGATGTCTGGCATTCTATTTCTGGTCCTTGAAGTTGACTTCAGGATGAAAAGCGGGCATTTCATCTTTTACAGGTGAAGAAGACTATGTAATTTCTTGAACAACAGTATATTGCTCTATATTTCTGCTTATTCATGCGTTCCATCTCCTTCATACAGTATTTTATGTTAGACCATGAATTTTAGGAGTAAATAATGACTCTGAGTACCCAACTTAACCTCTTTCCAAAGGTGCTAGTTTACAGGAAGTGCAGGCAATCTTCTTTTTAGGGTGGCTCATGTTAGTCACCCCAAATCATTAGTCACCTCAGAAAATTTTGGCCTGAAAGGTTATCTTGATTTCATAGTAAGTAAATGCCTTTTGACAATTCCTTCTGAAAGGACTGAAAAGAAGCTTGGCCTGAAACGTATACCTCTTAGTTACACTACATAAACATGTTGAAACAGATCTAACTAATAAATTGTTTATTAAATATATAGGAATCAATATAGAGATAAGGAATTACATAATATAAAATACAGCTAAAGAAATTCTTTCCCTCCCTTATTTATTTTTTCTTCTAAAGTCAGGCCTTTCAACCTGCTGCTTAATCTATCTGAAAATTGTAGTCACAGCTTTAAAACAATTTGTAGATACTTGGAAGGTTTTCAGTGCACATCTTGTTCTTATTGTGAAAGACTTGAAAATGTTAGGAACAAGCTAAATCTTTACAGACTGCATACCATACACAAAGATAATTTGTAGCAGGTGTCTTATATTTTCACGATATGGTAATTTTATAGATGATTAGCTGTCTGCACATTTCCTCTTGGTCCAGAAGCATGTTAAGAGTTCACATTGGAATTACAGGGAAGACAATAAGAAATGAAGCAAGTAAGAATTCTCCAGGAGAATAATTATTGCAGCTGCCTAATTTCTGTCATCTTTACTGTTAGGGCATCTTACAGCACATAGGAATATCTGCCATATCTGAAATGTGTTAATTTGCCATCCATAATTAGCAGTGTGAGGAATTTGAAGATGATAACTGGGTAACAAGTAAAGGCTCTGTAAACAGAAAGATCAGGGTATACTTCTTTCCTTCTAATCATTAAGGTAAAAGACTGTTAGAGGATGAGGAATTGTTTTGCTGCATCTCCTATTAACAAGCATGTACCTCGTAACTTACAAAAAAGGCAGGACATAACGTGCATTTTCATGGATGCACTTGTCTTAACCATCTATGTGAACTGGTAAGTCATTTAATGCTGTGTGTGCGACCACAGAGTTTTGTGCCAATGTTAACATCATAGGGGTTCTCCTTGCCTCACTTGATTACTTGATGGTCTATACCCTATAGCATTCTCTGTGCCTTCAGATCTGCTTATATTTCATAGGTGTAAGGCCAACCCATGGGTCTTTATTTATACCACTATATATCTGGAGTAATTCCACTGATTTCAGTGATGTTATGCCACATCTAAATCAGCAGAATTTCATAAATTTTTATTAAAATTATTGTGAAAGCATTGATGATAGCCAATAACAAAAAATGGCAAGAAAACTGTTTCCTTTTGTGTTGGAATATTAAACAGACCTTTGTTTTATCTTTTTTATCCTAATGCTGTTTCTTTTTCCTCTTATACAGGAAGGGACACCAATGTTTTAGTTTATATTAAGAGAAGGCTGGCAATGTGTGCAAGAAAGCTGGGAAGGACCAGGGAAGCAGTGAAAATGATGAGAGATGTGAGTTTGGATTTGTTTTGCATGTGATGCTTAGATAATAGTAGCATAGAAATGATATGCATTTGCCTACAAGTTAGCATCCATTCGTGCTGCATGCAGCACTGCTGATAGTCATTTTGTATGTGTAATGTACGTAAATGTTAAGTTAAGAGATCATTTATAACGTTGCGAAAGCAACACTATGAAGTTGTAAAATACCAGATAGACGGTTGCCCGTACACACTGAATTTCCTATCCTGGTACATGTGCAATGGAGTGCAGTCTTTAATTATTTGATCATGAAGTTACATAAATTTTTTTCTGAAGGATGTAATGAATGCTGCTAACAATAAACAGGTCTTACGTATTCTGTTTCCTCCTTGCAAAGCTGCAGTTTGGCTCTGTGCATTGTTTACACCACACTATTCAGACCTGAGGACGGTGTTATTTATTCATGCAAAGCCTATTACTGAAAAGTCAAAAGCAAGTAATTAATCTCTAATGAACTGATTTCCATCTGAGATGGGGGATGATTATATCCCTGTTTTGTAGGCAGGGGAACTACCAATGGTAGTCATAAGTCAGTAAGCTACAAAGCTACAAATTTGAAACACCAAACAGTAGCTGTTTTGAGGATGGCAGGAGGGGCAGCTGTCCACACAAGGCACTGTATATGTTTCAGGTATGTAAAATGCTCAAGTTTAGACATAGCTGCAGACGCCCAGCATTTTTTCAAGTGAGATCCCCTGAATGCAGATTAGGAACACAATTCTTTGAGGAGGTGTCTTGCCTCACCCAAGGTAGGAAGTCTGTGACAGAAAGAGAAAGCTCTGGGCAGATGATGGTAAAACTGCTTAGCAGTTTCCTGTGTTCTCCTTTCTTACACTTCATTTTCCATCTCCCACAAAAGTGAGGTAGAGATGGATCTGGCAAGATAAAAAGTTCTGCACGTTAAGCTGAAGGATCTAAATTTTAAATGCACAAAATGGATTCCCAGACCAGAATGAAGCACCTGTAAAGTGTACTTTAGGCAGCTCAGATGAATGGTCCCAAAACCTGCCTAGTGAAAAGGGAAATTCTTGCTGCAAGTCAGTGGGAATTTTAACGTAAAAAAGGCAAGTGACTTTCTCTGGAGCTTAGACACTGGCATCAACAGCAGTAGGGCAAGTATGCCTGCCAGCTTGGAATCCAGCACCCAGCATGTTCTTCTGGAACTGGGGCGCTCATGAATATTTTTTTAAAACATTGAGCAGACTTCATCATAATAATGCAGATCATAATCCTAAATAATGTACCAGATGGCAAGTGCTGAGTAACTTTGTTTCCTGTCTCTAGCTGGGTTTTTTCAGGCACACAACTCTCACTCTCCAGAATCACTAGGCTCCAGACAGAGGTGTTGAAAAAGAACTTGTCAAAAACACAGGCATTGTACATCTAGGACTGTGAGAAAGAGGGATGAGGAAGAAAGACCTGTTTTTGCAGTCTTGTGGTCAGCTGGGAAAGTGTTGATTTCAAAAACGTTGTTTTCAGCCCCGCCAGCTCCACTGATTCTTCATGAATTTTGTTACACAGGCACTCTGGGACAAATACTGAGATGTTTGTGGACAAACACTGGAATTCTAAGTTCTGGCATTAATATATAAGAAAGATAAAAGTTTGAATTTCACATTCAAATGTCACACATCATAATTATGGCAACTTCTGGAGCTTATTATGGGCTGCTGAATGTGTTTTGTGATTTGTAGATAGGGCGATGTGGAACAGATACTCTGTGAAGCCTTCTTCTGCTGGTGTCAATGTGTATGGTTAATTGTGTATGCAGAGCACTGGATTCAGGGACTTGGGTGATCCATCTAGTCCTAGGTTTCTTATGCAAAGTGAGACCCAGAATGCTTTGATAATAATGAATGGCTTATTCTGTCACTCAAGAGAAAATTGTGTGTTGTTGAAGTTAAGTACAATATGGATCTCAAAAAGCAACAATGACAGGGAGACCCAAAGTCGTTGTTTGTTAGACACTTGAAGGACAGAAAACACTCTCCTCAATAGGAACGTTTTGCTAAAATGAAAGGACTGGACGCAAGACAAAGGAGTTACAAAGACAGAATTTCAGCTTCTAGAGCTTCAACTCAGATCAATGCATTCTGTATTTTTCCACATACAGGCACTAGCCAAATGCCTCTAGAGCTCTTTGTTGTGAGCAAGCAGAGCTGACAATTAGCAGGTCCCTAGATGAAAAAAAAAAACCAGCGGTATCTCTAGGTCACAACTCCAGTACACTGGGAGCAAGAGAAGGGTCAAGTCAGCTCTGCAGATGCTTTTCTTAGACTGACTTGGAGCTACTTATTTCTGATGAATGCATATCCTCCATTTCTTCATAGAAGACATAAATAATATACTTATGAAGAAGTTTGAAGAACATGAATGTGTCATTGAAGGTTTCTATGTGATTGATGAGGGAGGAGATGAATTTATTCACCCTAAAAAGAATATGAAGAATATGTTGGCTGAGGACTGCTGAATCTAGCATCAGGGGACAGAGGGTGGAGGCCCTGTTTGTGTTTGAAAGATTGAAAACAGATTTCTCAAGACATGGAACATGATGGAAATGAAGTGTTAAGAGGTTCATGACACCATCTGGGAAATATGATTGGGATGTAGTGAGTCTTTGCCACTTTGAAAAAATAAAATATTTGAGAGCGTTTAATTCATTGCATATATGAGGCCATCTTGGGGACGTTACTGATGTATTAGATTGTCTTACTTGAATTTTATCTAAGAAAAGACTGAGGTCCTGCATAAAACATCTTAATGGAAACAAAATGAGTTGCTGGTGTCTTAAATAAGATTTTGATTTTATGGTTATGTACACTGCTGATAGGAAAATCATATTCTTTAATATTATATTGAAGATATTTAAAACTTGTTTCAAAAAACTGTTTAAACCCAGGGGGGTTTAATTTAAAAAATTGGGTAGGATTTTCTGTTGCTTCTGTGATTGATTTTGAGATAGTATTTTGTTGCTGGCTTTGCTGCTTGGATGTCATTCATTTAGCTGAGTTGAATTAATAAGAATTACGAATGTGTAATTTTCATGGAAGCATGTAATTGAATCATACATAGGTGTTGCTTTTGCTTGTATTTCTGATGATAATTATTTACTATATTTTGCTATAGAAACGAGCAGCTGTCACTATTTGTATATATTGAGCTAACTTGTGATCTCATTTTGATTAGTGTATTGTTGGAATAACTCCAGTCTAGCCAACAGAGTTATTCCAGTTTTATTCCTGTGTATACAGAGCATGATATGGTCTGTGAGGGTGCTAGATCTCTTATACTGTCCCTGAGGAGAAAGTCTACAGTGCTGGTTGTTTTATATGTTGTGCTGATTATGTTAGGAGGAATTAAACTAGTGTGTTCTGAACGAAGCTGGAAAATTTGGTATGTGCAGAGGTGAAAGTCCTTGATGGTGGCTGTGGGGAATCTTCAGTATCTCTTCATGTTGAATCTTAATTGCGGACAGCCGAGTAGCTACATGCTGATGAGCAGGGGTGGCCTTTTGTACCAGCTGCTGTCTGTCTGCTCTTTACTGATTCCCTCACCATTACAATGGAAGAAAACAGAGTGTGCTGGGCTTGTGTTTCATGTTTGTCATTGATTAAAATCAGAGAGGATGTGGAGGGTATGCAAAGGAACTTCTTTCTGTAATTTTTGGGTGACCGGATCAGTGACTGTGCTACTGAATTCAGATGCAGACCGACATGTTATTTCCCTTGACTGGGTCGCTAGAGTATCCAGGTTAAAATGTACAGTGCAAGAAAGTGAATTGTCAAAGTAGTTTGAGCTTCTTGGGATTGTTCTGGAACAGGCTTTCATTGGAAGGTGATGTATGTTTAGGAAAGAGAAGGGTGGCAGGCAGAAGGCGTGCTCGTGGACAAAGTGAACAGAAGCTCTTAATTGCTTCCTCTTTCAGAGAGAAGATGAAAGAAACTCATTCTAGAGTGTCTTTATCTCCTACCCCGTGGCCCTGCGCTCCCTTGAAGACTGCTTTGTAGTCTTAACGAGTCTGTGTTTCTGAGACACAATGGAATTTCGACTTGCCCCATGCTTTGCAGCTTTGTTTAGAAACAGTGAGGTTTAGGGAGGGTAGGAGACTCTCCAAGTCTTTCCTCAGTTCTGGAGAAGGGTAGAAACCAAAACACTTTTTAAGGGTCAGAAGAGTACATTTTATTTCAAGGATCAGTCATATCTGGTGAGGAATTACTCTTCAGCTCACAGTAAAGGACCTAGAAGTCTGCTTCTACGTACCTAGCTCTGAGAACCTTGCTGAGGATATTTCAGTTGGATGTGTTTATGTGTTCATCTCGGTGCCCACTTGCAGTCTCTAAATGGATATTTTATGCCACAGGAGACACTAAGGAATTATCAGTCCCTAAGCAGCATGTATTGTTAGAGTGCTGCATGCTTATCAATGGGCTGCATGGTAAGTTGTTTAAACACTCAGGCTGCCCTGAGTATTTAAAATTATTTAAAAGGTTATGTCACGTGAAGGTTTCAACCATACTAAATCAGGTTTAATGATATGGGTAGGCTGGGGTTTTATCTTTTTATGACCAGCGGTATTAGTGATTTTTGCTGGTATGATTCTTCTGTGAATCTAGCATACTTTCTTGGCAGCCTCTTTTGCTGGGCTTTGAATTTGACTTTTTGTTCAATATTCTCTTGAATTCTGTATTCTTGTGTGCACTGCTGATTTGCTCTTGGGTAATGGGAACACATAGCTGGGACAGTGTTCTACACCTTGAATTATAAATCTGTGTGAAACAGAGTACTAATTGCTAATAAGGACGTTATGATCCCTAGCAATTTAACAACACAACTTCTGCAGCTCCTTGCATCAGTAGCTACTGTCTATCTCTCCCAAAAACTTCTGTGCTTGAGGCAAGGATTAGTGAGTCAGATTCTTCGCCTTGTGCAACACAGGTCAGATTAAGCAGGCTGCTCTGCCTTGAATGGGATTCTAGCTTTATTAACGTCTGTAACAGTTATTTAAAGTACCATTTATTAAAATTTCAAGGAAAAGTACTTCTTAGTTAAACGAGACAAAGAATTTTCTTATAAATTTTAGAAGAATGCTACTCTTGTGAACGGTGACATTTGCCAATCTCCACCACAGAGTAGTACCTTCAGTTAATTCTTGTTCTGACACACAAGCACAGCAATAATAGTAAGTGATAAATGCCAATTTTAATGTTTCCGTTTACCGGCATATTCACGTGTGGGTTTTTTTGTCACAGATTCACATGTTATGGGTGGGGGGTGGTGTTGGAACATCTCTCATTTGAATGGCCTTTTAAACAAAATGGAGACTCCTGTGATTCTCCTGGTGGTGTTTATCCCTTCCCTTTACCTGCATGTGACTGAAACCCCTCACTTTTTGTTCTGTCTGTGATCCTGCGCAAAACCCTCAAAACCTAGAAATTTGGTGACTACTACCTAAAGTCGATAATAATGTTTCTTGTATAAACTATGGGTTTCCAGCATTGTGATTCTATTAAGATAAAATGTAGTCTTAAAATATAGTCACATAGTCTTGGTAGGAGCCCTGGTAACTTGGACTCCTTTTTTATCTGCCCTCTTGCATCGCTCTATGTTCAGGGCCTTTGTATTGTCCTTTAATTAGGCTCTTCCATTTCTCTGAAGTCTCCTAGCCCATTTTTGAGCTACTCGATTGTTTCCCCACTTTAATTTAATTTAAAAATCTACTTCTAAAAATATGGCAAAGTTCCTGCAAAAAGTACTTTGGGATGATGCAAATAAAGGAATGTTTTTGAAGAGGGCTATAAACAATTACTTTATTTTTGTGTTTTATAAAGTTAGTAATCTTTGATGTAACAAAAATTATTATAATTTATCACTGTTACTACTTTTATGTGATGTGATTGTTTAGTAGTAAATGTACATCTGGAACAACTTGCACTCTTCTGGTTTCATGCCACATCTGCCTTTAAAATTCTCTTTATTCCTGGAATATGTGCATTTTTACAACACAGTCCAAGTAACAGCATTTTCATAATTATATTCCTTAAAGAACTCAAGTCATACTCTGAAGGCTTTAATCCTCCAATTAAGAGAGAATATAAAGGCTGCATGTTCTAGCATATTTCCTTAGAGTTTGCATATTTGGTAAGATATTTTTCACTTTATTGACTCATTGTTAATCTTACATTGAAGACAAGTCATACTATCTGTGAATATTATGGAGTGCTAGGACTAAAATCACATTTGCCAAATTAAAAATGGAATGTCAGCAAATTTTATACCTGTGCCATCCCACAGTTAGTGTAAACTGGATCTGAGTCTCTTTTCTGACACTCTGAAGTTCAACCATTAGATGACATGTCAAATTCCCTGAATTCCACATATGGATGAAAATACGTGGATCCTACTGCTAATCATTTCCAAGCTCCAAAAGAACAGGATCTGGTGGATTTGGCTTCTTCGCTTCTGTCCTCTCTGAGCTGTGAAAGAGTAACTGCAGAGCTGCGTCCAAACAAAACAGTGGTTATTTGCCAAAAGGAATGTAGCACATAGATAAATGCATTAAATGACAGAATCCTGCTTTTGCTATAATTAAGCAGAACTTTATTTCAGGTAGGTCCAGTGCATTTGAGATCATTTTCCAACTCTCGAGAGCTATGAGAGTGTCTGTTTACATCACATGAATCCCACTCACAATGAGACCACGCTGGAATGAGTTGCCCTTTTAGGACCAGGAGTTAGCGTAACTTGTAAGCACCTGACATTGTTAACAAAGCCTTTTTGTGTACTAGCCTTAGTCTGCTGACAATTTTTCTTCCCTTCTGTCCTTGCCAGGTGAGCTGGACAGGAGAAAAACTTAAGCATTAGTGTGTCTTATTAGACATCAGAGAGTCAATGTGGAGTGACATGTTGCAAATGCCTCAAGCCCAGGGTAAGCTTCAGTCAGAGCTTAGACATCTGAAGGCTACGCTGTAGCCAGTGAAGCCCACAGAAATGGAAGTTTCTCTTTTTCTACTCAGAAATGGCTTGGAGTTTTGCCTTTTCTACTTTGTTAATTTAACAGTTCTTACGGATTACAAGTCATACACAAGAAAGCAGCTTATGCAAAGCGCTTGTGAAAATACTGCGTGCTTGATTCTTCAATGGTGGTGGACGTTTGCACCTGGAAGATGGCAGCCTCAGTCGTTCCTCTTTTAGGAGACATTTACCATTTCAGATACACGCTGCAGGAACAGATACGCTAGGAATTAAGGTTGTAACAGTTTCACTGTTTGCATTGAATTTCTCTTTGTTTGCTTGTTGTTGTTTATTCATTTTAAGCTGAATTCAGTTTTCCTATATATGAATGCATTCAGTTGAATCCATTGATCTAAAAATGGTTTTGTTTGTTTATTGAGAAGATATGAGTATGAGCAGCAACAAACGGTTGCATGTGCTGCCCGTAAAGTGTGTGACCATGCATACAGCCGTTCTGCATATGGAGAATAAATGTGTCACCACCAGGCTATATGTAAGATCATTCATTTATCCACCTCTGTATTCCCTTGAGTCCCATGGTCTAGTCGTAGGCATAAACTGTAGATTAAAACTGTTTTCTACACAAATAATGTATCATTGCTAATTGATGCATGACATTAATGTCATCACAGGGAGAACAACAGATGCAACAGTTAAAGCTACATTCCTTGAAAATGTTTCAAAAATTAGATGTAAATGAGAAAATGCTGATGACTGAAATGTTCTCAGGGAAGGGAGTCCTCTTCATTAAACTGTTCTTTGGAAGATAAAACTTGTTCCTCATCCAATAAATCAGATGTGGATTTCCTTGTACCATAAAGCATTTTTTGTGATCATCACGTTTTCATATCCATCACAAAATCACTGAAGCTACACCCTGCAATATGGATTGGGGTGAGTCTGGAAAAACGGCCCTCCCAGGACTAGTGATAAGATATCCAATTGTGTCAGACTTATTTCCAGAATTTTTCTGCAAACTTTTACTCCCAACATACTATTTATCTAAAAAAATAAAAATTATTAATTATCTGAAAAAGCTATCATTTCTGTATATTTGCAGTATACCTAATGAATCTTTCAGTGAAAAGTAATTCCACTTTCTGCACATGTATCTATTTCCCCCAAAATGTGCAGAGCAATTAGAACAGAATATGGGCTAACCCAGCCCCAGGTCTGAATTTCATCACTAGAAAGTATTTTGACCAATACAAGTTCAAAGTAAAATCCTTGTGAACATAGATTTGGTATGATAAGTTAAATACCTGTTTGAACATGCTTATATTGTAAGAGAATACATTCATAGCTGTGTGGTGTCTGTTTTCATAGGATATGAAAATAAGCTTCACTTAGTGGAGCACAGTTCTTTCATAGCAGCTGAGAAACGAACTAACTGGAATTTTACAATGAAACCGTTTAGTCCTAACTAGTGTCTATGTAAAAAGCGGTAGCGGCTTTGGTGAGAAATCTTGAGTGCTGAATTTGACGACTGTCTCTTGAGATCTTAAGGTGTGGAGAAAGAAGATAACAGAGCCTTCATCTTTAAGTGCAGTGCTTGCCACTCAGATGAAAACATTTGTCAGGTTACAGTAAAGACATAAAGAGAATTAAAATTGGTAAGCCAAAAGATTTAGCAAATGTAACTTCACAGAAACTAAGTCTTTGGGTGCAAAGGGAGGGCTGTTCCTCTTAAAGTCCAGATTAGAGCTTGTTGCTGTATGGGTCTGGGAAGCTCAAGCGTGCGTTCTTCATCTCATGTTCAGGGATAATGTGCCCATCTTTACATCTCTGTGTGGAGTATGAGCCAGCCTCCCTCTCCATCTGCTAGGAAGGGGAGGGGAGCGGGCTCACAGTCTGCTCTCTGTTGCTCCTCAGCATGAGGCAGTATTTGGCCTACCCTGACCATCCAGCAGGCCTATGTTGCAACTTTTGTGGCAGTTTTTTTCTTCCCCAGTGTTTGCTTTCAGTATGAGGCCTAAAAGATGACCTGTCATAATATTCTTCCATCTAAGTGGCTTTATTTTCTGGGAAGTTTCTCAAAAAGCAAGTTTTTACTGTGACTGAAAATAATTTGCAGTGAAAACTGTATACTTTACTTCCTGAGATGACAGAGAAATGAGTTCATGTCCTCTCTTCTTTTTCTTTTCTTTTTTGAATAACAAACATACTGTCATTTATTCACAGACAGCATTCGAATAGCTGAGTGGCTACTTAGAGGTGTTTTATTTTTGTAGCTACAATATCAACTGAGTTCATTATAACTGGGTTGGACTTCAACGTTCGACCTTTCCCAGATGAAACCGTTATTAACACTTCTCAGTTTGGAGGCCTGGCACTCCAGACAGTGACCTTTATTCTTCTGCTGTCTTAGGCAGGGTTTATCACTCTGACAGAACCTAATTAAAATAGAGAAAAATAAGCAGGGAGTGATGTCAGTGAGAAACGGAGAACCAGAGTAAGAGCTTTTACTGGCCACAGTACATCTGTAACTAGCTGCAGCTCTTCCCTTTTCTTCACTGATGGAGGGAATGTTATTCTGCCAACCATTATTCATTCTCAATGAGCAGAGATATCTTTCTTAATCCCTTGGAGGGGTTTCTTTGCAATATGGTCATTCTGAACTTTAAATCACTGTTTACTTAAGGCCAGATTCTGTCATGCTTCTTCATTCCAAATAGTAGCTTCCTCTGTTAAAAATGCCATAGTGAGTAAGGACAAGAACGAAGAGAAGTAGGCTCTCTGCTGGATCTTTAACGGATGAATCCACGTATGTGAATTTTCACCTGAAGTTACTTTTCTCCATGAGCAAAGACTTGAACTTTGTATTTTATTGTCAAATCTTTCCACTTACCTGGATGAGCACAAAGGCCTGTGGTCCATTTTTTGGAAAACTGGAGGAGAAAAGCCTGCAAACTATGCAATTTTGTTTGTGTTCTTTTTCAGAGGTTTAGCTCCTGCCATTGAAAGTAGGAGTTCTACAGCCATCGCCATGCCACTACCATCAAATATATATATAAAATCAGCTAAACAAAACACCACCATCCTTGCCTTTGATATTTTAATAATCCTCAAACTGCAGCAAAGTCAGTACTATCCAGGTAGTCAACTTTAGATAGACTTATCCCTTAAGGTCAGAATAGTTCTTACATTAGCTTATGCCAGGCCATTAACACAAGGAACAGATTCTCTGTGCTTTGCGTCTCTGTTTACCTGTTGAGGTCTCTTCCCTAACATAGTGAAGAAGCTCTAGTGCATTACCTGTTTCTCATTTTCTAAAGTTCTTGGTGAATCTCCACCCCTCTTGTTTCAATCATGGCTTATTTTTGTTTATGTTACCTGTTTGTGAGATTAAGTTTTGCTGGTTCTTGTCAGTTTCTCTATTTGTATCTTCAAAGGTAGGTTTATTATGTGACAGAGTTTTCAGGTCCAGCTTACTATTTTCAAACTGAGTAAGGCTGATCTTGAATAATTTTCTTTACTTGGCTTGTTATAGTATTTCTGTTCTCAGAGAAACCATCTCAGAGAGATTGTAAATTATAGAGTTCCACCGCAAGTTCCTGAAGAACAGCAGTAATATCAGCTATCCTAGTTCTACACTGTGGGACCTTTTTGTAGTGAATATAGGCACAAAAGGCAGTTAAGGTACAACAGCCATGAAGATGACACAAGGAAGCGAGGATCTTTTAACACTTCAGTTCTTTAGAGAATCACTCTGACAATAAAAAAATATTATTTAATCAATTCTGCAGTAAAAAACATGGATACTTCTGAAAAGCGTGGCTTCAAAAAGGAGATGCAATAGAATATCAGCTTTAGTCATTTGAATCTATGCAGACACTGAAACAGGATATCTAAGAACAAATCTCTGGTATCTCTTAAAGGGTTAGTTCATAAAGTAAAGGCACTTACATGTAAGATTTGATTATTTTAACTACACATTTCATTCAGTTTGTTGTACAAGATGGATTCTTTAGTTATAGTGTTAGATTTGTATAAACTTTACCTTTCCTATTGTTGCTGCCTTTTCTTTCTTTCTTTTTTTTTTAATATATATATTGGCCACAATTGCAATTGTGTTCTAAAGTATTCACAATTACAAATACTAATATCAAATACTTGATAATATAGTTGCATATATGTAAGCTTCATAAGCTTCTCATATTTGATTTTATTCTGATTTTTTTCAGTGTATTTTCTGTTTTTTCTACTAATATACCAGAGAGATGCTGGATTACTTACTACTGATACAGAGGAGCTACATTGTTGAAGATTCTTTGTCAGTACAATAAGATAACTTCTTCACTTTGAAGAAGCCTGTTAATTGAAGGAGAGTTATGTATTCAGGCAGCTGTGTTCTTGGATTTGACCAATTACATCCTATGCAAAGCATGTCTTGTCAAGAAACCTAACCCAGTGTCCATTAAGAGCTCAGAAATTTCTGAGGTAATAGTGAACTCTGGGAAAGAGCCAAGAACAAGGGCAACTGAGGGGTTTTAACTTGGTGTTGGTTATTTCAATGCATTTTGAACAGGAAACCCTTTTCCATGTTAATAATCTAACCCTTTCATATGTTATTGATTTTAGTTGATGAAGGAGTTTCCTCTGCTCAGCATGTTCAACATCCATGAAAACCTGCTAGAGGCTCTGCTGGAACTGCAAGCGTATGCAGATGTCCAGGCAGTCTTAGCAAAGTATGATGGTAAGTTCATATATATTTATATTTTCTCTATGTGGTACGCACAGATGCAATGTTTCTAAGTCAAACTCTTAAAATATAGGAAACACTGTAATTGAGGTGATTAGTATGATCTTCATTGATCCCTTTACACAGTCCTTAATCCAAAGATTAAACATTGTGCATTTTTTCTGCCACCCCATTCTTAATTCATTGTACAGGGTAATGGAACTCACTTTCTAGCAGTTCTTCAGTGCTTTCTTTGCTTTCTGTTGGTGTTTAAAGAATGACTATTTAGGTTCTGCAGACTTTTTATTGCATGATATTCAAACCTTTTCTGAAGAAAGTATTATCAGTTCCCTTGTGGATTTTTCTATGAATGTTGACTTAGTCGCGCACAAGTGCTTTACAAACATTAATTGATTTAACTTCACGGCAGTCTAGTGAGTAGCAGACTTCATGTCTTATGAGGAAAACTTGGAAAGCTCAGACTAGGTGAATTTTTCACATTAATTTTCAGTATTTTTCAGTAAGCATTAGTTTATGCAGCTTTACATCACTCTTTATGTTCGAATCACAGCTCCTGTTGACTTGAGCTCTACCCCTTTGAACTTGAATTAAAGACACCAGGGTCTCAAACAGAGAAAGGACAGAGTAAGAAGCGCCAACTGTCAGACTTTGTTTAGTTTAAGTTAAATGGGCTTTCCTTGTATTGTGTAGAAACTTTGTGACAGAAACAGCAATACAATCCAGTTCTCTTGGGCAGCATTCATCAACCTTCACAGTGCCACTCTTCATCCTCTTCCCGCAGTCCCTGGCTTACTCACTGTCATGGTTTAACCCCAGCCGACAACTAGGACCACATAGCCGCTTGCTCACTCCCCCCACGGAAGGATGGGGGAGAGAATCAGAATACTAAAAGTGAGATATAACTAAGGAATTCGTTCACTACTTCCCATCAGCAGACGGGTGTTCAGCCATCTCCGGGAAAGCAGGGCTCCATCACGTGTAACGGTTACTTGGGAAGGCAAAACACCATAACTCTGAACGTCTCCACCGTCCCTCTTCTTCCCCCAGCTTTATATACTGATCATGACGTCAAATGGCATGTAATATCCCTTTGATCAGTTGGCGTCAGCTGTCCTGGCTGTGTCTCCTCCCAACTTTTTGTGCACTCCCAGCCTACTCTCTGCGAGGAGCAAAAAAGGCGTTGACTGCTTAGCAACAACCCAAAACATCAGTGTTTTACCAACACTATTTTCATCCTAAATCCAAAACATAGCACTATACCAGCTGCTAGTAAGAAAGTCAGTTCTATCCCAGCTGAAAGCATGACACTCACTATCCGCATTCCAGGTTCTGCAACAAGTGAATCGGGAATCCTACAGCCATCAGTTTCATGTTGTGTTGTTACACACTCCTCCTTCATCCTCAGAGAAGTCTCATTCTATGCACTGGAGTATGGCTAGGGAGTTTATGAAAGGAATATTATGTAATCATATAACTAAAAATGAGATCATAACACACATGAATCAAATAGCTGAATTAAGTGAAACAGGTATCCTTAATTTTGATGTTTCTTAACTCTTTCTCTAGGTTGATCTTGCAGCCTTTAAAATGTTCTTAGTTATTAGCTCTTACAGCATTTATGGTGTTCTTTGAACAGAGATTTTAAGGCTTGTAACTTCCAAAATTTTTGAAAAGGTAGATGGACATCATTTGAGGTACTGTTGTATAAATGGCTACCAATACGGGCTGTGGAGCCTATATGCACAGTCCTTTGGACACTCTTTGATTCTTTGAAGGACCTAGCATCTTTTCTGGCCTGCCCTTAGTTCATCTTCTGTCCCATTTGTCTACTGAATTGTCCTCTACTTTTCTTTTGCATGGTTAGTTTCAGCTTTTATTGCCCTCGGTTCCTATCAGAGGCTACTTGTTCAGCCAGTACCGCTCGTTCCAAGTTCCATTCTTCTGCCTCTCCTAACTACCCATGCCAATCTTCTCTTCAGGGCAGCAACGGTCATGATGCATCTCCTCACTCACTTACAACTCCTGTCTTACCAGATGTCTTTTCCATCTACCCTTTGCTTCTGCCTCCTCTTCATTTGACATTCTCTGCTGCATTGCCTGGATGCCAAAGACCAGAACAGTAAGAGCCCACACAAACAGAGGCTTCTCACTGTCAGCCCCAGTACTTGGGCCCATGTCATCACAAGGAATAGTGGCAAGGGGATGATGCATATTTTTATTGAAGTATTGAGATGTGTGTGCTTGATGAGCAAAGAGTCTTTGGAGGGTATAACTGGAAAAGCTGCAGAAGCTTCCACTGAATATGTGCTAACTGCTTTCTTCTAACATCTTATAACTTAGGAAATTAAGATAAATTTTAATGAGGCTAGCAATAGACCATTGGCTTGATCCTAACATGATCGTACAGCCCAATTTCAGACCCCTCTAGTAGTCTGTGGCAGAGCTGAGGTTATTTAACAAAAGATAAATAAGCAGCTGATTACAGGCAGCATTAGTGATAGTCACTGCTACCAGTCCAGCCTGGAATGTCAGCTCTCTCTGGAGTCAAGTCATGTCACCCAGGCCCTTGAGTACTGCCATCCAGTAGCAGTAATGACTCTCGGAGAGGTCTTGGTTGTGCTTAGTCTGGTTGAAGAAATCTGCAGTTAAAGTGGTAACAGCAAAGTCCTTCTAGTAGCTCCTTGTATTTCAGTAATTTCTGTGACACAGATGTGGATCCCTATGGACTTTATTTTGGCACTGTAAGAAACAAGTAAATAGAAATGCCCATTTTTAGCCCCCAGGAACCACAGGACATTGGCACCTTCTAGTCTTTAATGTAATTATGAGGTAATAGCCCTGGGCAATAGCAGAACTGTGACAGAAGAGGGAATTAAGCCATGCCCTCCTAAATCTCAGACTAAACTGTGCTAGCTCTGATTCTACATACTAAAGCACTGATGCCTAGTTTTAAAGAATACCCTGGTGGCACTTAGTGTCACGGAAGTTGATAAAACTTGAGAGTCTGTTTTGTTTTTCAAAAGCATCTGATAGAGTCAAAACTGAGGTCGTAAATGTAACAAATGAGGCTTTTCAAAATAAAACTCTTCTTACTTTGTCTGTTTGAACCCATGCAGTTTCAACTCATGCTCTGCCATACATAAACAAAGGTGTGTGCATACACTAGGTATGCACAAGGACTCAGCAAACACAGGCTTAACCAGTATAACCCTTACAGTTCATGAGTCTCAGAAGGCCCATCTCAGGGAGTCTCAGCTCATTTTAGAACTCATCAGCTTCATGTATTGTAAGATTTATTGGAATATAAAACAATGAACTCATTTATACTTTCCTATCTGCAGTTTCTGTTGGTCCCACTCCACTGACTTTTTTTGACTAAGACCGAACCTGATTTATTGTATTTTGATAACATACGAACAAATTATTTCCTTGAGCAGTCTGCCCCCACCCTGGCCCAAGAAGTTGGATCGCATTATGCGAAACCTCAGTCTCTGCAAGTATACACACTGCTTTACCAAAAGCCATGTGTTAAATTGTGTTTATACTATGTACCTGGCAACAGAGCTGATGTCCATACTCATTATTCATGGAAAAAGTGCCTCATTAGCGGGACGACATGCGCTGTTGCTGAGCTACATCATTATGGTTTCAGAGTTCAGTGTCTGTCAATAGAGTGCTGATGACCTAAATACTGTTGAATTCTGAAAAGATTTTTGGCTCTGATTTAATACATATCCATGTTATTTACAGCATAAATACTTATGGCTACTAAAGAGACTGTTCTTGATGGAGTAAGCTTCTGGTATTCATAGCAGATAAAGTTTCTCTTCTCCTCTTTCCTTGCTTTTTAAACAGATTGTTTTCCAGTGGAGTAGGTCTGCTTGCTGTGATGCTTAGAGCAAATGATTTATTAACTTCCCTGGGCAGCCAGTTGCTTTGATTGTTATTATCTGGTAACGTGGCACTGTGTGAAAACTCAGACCTTTCTGGCAATTGAAAGTCAAATTTAAAAGAATGGATGCCTGTGTATTTAGTCATAGTGATGCAGTGGTTCCTCCCTAAACCTGTCCTTGCTTTCCTTTTCTTAAAGGACAGTGTTTTCCAGTGAGACTATAAGCATTCTGGTGTGCAGGAGGAACACCTTATACAGATTCCCCTTTCACTGACACCCTTGCAAAGAAGGAGAAAGAGTGGGTCACCATGTAGACAGAGTCCCAAATTCAGAGTTCACTTGAGAAGATAATTTAGACCAGAGGATACATAGAAAGAAAGTGGTTTTTTAAATACAAATGGTCTCATTCAGCTCTAGGCTATGACACTTTAATTTGGTAATGGCTGACTTCGAAGAATCCAACTTTAAATTAGTGTCAAATCAAAATGCAGGCCTTTGAAGAAACACTTCAGAAACAGTCATCTTTGTCTTGGAATACTTTCAACTTAGTGAAATCCAAACAGTTAACATAGAGAAATTAGTTCTCTAAAATGTAGCCTATTCAGGACTACTCTCTTTTCTTCAGTCCCCCTCTGTCCAATTTCTTATTGTCCTTACAGAATTACGAAATGGGTAATTTCTATTTACATTGAACTCTAAGGCATTCCTTTGTAGAGAGTTGCAGATTGATGAAACAATTGCATGGAGTCTTCAGTTATATTAGCTATGGTCTCCAGGGGTTTTGCATATATGTATGTATTTGAGATCACAGCTCCACTCCATCAGTTTCATTACTTGCCATGATTATGTTTGGTATTTTTGAGATGTTTTACCTGGTGGGGCTAACTGAGTAGTGCAAGAAAGGGTTTTCTTCTGAGTTAAGCATGTAGCAAGTGGCAGTATGGAAGCAACCATTACCTCATGCACGCTATTTTATAATCCTTCTGTTTCTTTGAAAGAGACACCTTAAGAGAAAGTTCCTTTTGGTTAAGGTCATATCAAAGCCCAGTGTACCTTCTCTGAGAGATGCAAATCAGGTAAGACTTCCAGTTTGTGTAACAGCAGTATCAAGAGAATAGTTTCTCTTTTTTCCCATTGTATCTTTTTCAGCTTCTCCTTCTAAGAACTGGTTTCTTTCCTCCATGTCAAAATCACTTGTCACTTCAACTAGGTCTCTGTGTGAGTTCTGTGTCTGTTCTTACCATCTGGTCTCTCTTTTTGCCATATGATTCTGTGGGTTTTTTTGTTTGTCCTGTTTGTGCAAAAGCACAAAAAGTCTAAACTAATTATACTAATCTTGCTCTTTCTAATCTCCTTTAGGAGAAATTACTCCTTCTCTACATGCGTTTAGGATTGAACTTGGTAAAATCAAAGGGGCTGACACACCTGTCTGGTCACTGAGATATGAATCTCAGCAAGAGTTGCCTATGAAGTGCTTACAACCAGCAGTGATACTCAAAATCTTTCCATAACTGAACAGTTTAAGTTTTAGTTGTGGTCACGGCAAAATAAACACTTTTTGTTTGTGCTGAAATGTTTTTCCCATCCTATCAAGGGACCAAAATCCAGGCCTTAACATACACAGTGGCTATGTGTTTGTGTTTGATTGGGGTGTCTCCCACCACTGAGGAAGAATGTCAAAAGTACAGAGAATCGGAACTGCTATGTTTTGCAAGCACAAAGTAAGCGTTAGATCATTGTGTTCATAGTTTTGCTCCCTCCAGCATGTTTTCTGCCACATTTTGTGGAAAAATGCAATGACTGTTCTCATGGGAGTTAATACTACAGGATATTAGATCTTTTTGACAAAGTGTTTTTCCCCTGATGTTCAGTTCATACTTTCCTTTATTGAATTCCATCCCATTACTCTTGCTTTTAACCATTTGTATGAGCTTAATTCACTTTCTTCCTTGAAGTTTGTGTCTTTACAGATGACTGCATCTCTCTTCTGTCATCACTGATCCAACCTGCATATATTTATTCGCTAGAGCACTTTCCGTCTTTCCCACAAGCAATTTTTCCTACCATCTGTGCAAGAGCTGACAATCTAGCTTGCGGGTGCAGAGAACTAGGGTAGTTCTTTGCTGACAGGGCACGTGTTGGCCTATCACTTAAACACTATGGTCTACAGACAGACTGAGGGAGAGAAAATCGGAGCTGGGGTTCACCCCCAAGCCATAGGACAATACACGTATTCCACCATTTCGTTTTACCTCTTACAGTTAACTTCTTCCAGTTTGTTGGTATACTTTCAGTTACATGTTTGGAAATATGCGTATGATTCCAGCAGCTTAATGTAGTCTCTCTCCAGTGCTATATGAAGAAGAACTAGCAGTTTGGCTGTGCAAATGATGGTCCCAAATTGATCTTACTGTGCAACTTATGGTCCCAGATCTACAGCTTATTTCAGAAAATATGTAAGTCCTATTAGTGTTGATAAGACTATTCAACTATCTGAAATTAAGCCCATAGGAATCTCTATTGTTGTCTTGGGAATAACATATGCTTTGGAGTCAAAATAGGGAATAATTTTTGATTAGTGACTAAGATTTTACATTTATTAATGACTGAAGCAATTGCAGCATGCCTGTCTCTTCACATTTATGGCCTTCTGATGACTTGGATAGGCGATGTTGCACCAGTCCATATCCAGATTCATAATTTCTTGGTTTAGTTGCTATTTTATAAAAACAATAGATCCTATGACCTATTTAGATGATATATGGCATATGCTGGGTATCTTGAATCAGAGAAGTAGTGATATTATGGTTGCAAGTCTCTATCCATAGCATCTTTCCATTAGTTCAGCATCACAAGCAACCGCTTATGAAGCAAATGACCAGTAAGAATTCACTTTCCCAACCATCCCCATAGCTGACTGGGGCTAATCAAAAGAAAATGCTCATAAATTAAGTCTAGACTATTTTGTATTCTGTTTAAAGATACAAGCAATAAGGAAGAAGGAGAGCCTTTTTTAAATTGACACATCAGTTCTTATTAGGCAAAAATGTCCTGATGGTTTTGACAACAGAATAGCAGTTGCATCTTTCAGCATATTGTGGGAGCTCCACAAGTAATCACTGGAGGGTGGAAAACAGTATATGTGAAGTTATTTTGCCAGGTGGCTTACAGAGCTGGATACAGTCATTTACGAGCAACTTCGCTTTGGTTCCTGACAGAGGACATATCTCCCTAGGGCTAGTTTATACTTGATTCCCTTGCTAAATTCAAGTTGTAACCAGACATAATTGTATTACGCTTTTCTCTAAAATACGAGGGTCCAGTTTTGGAGATGAAGGCTAACTTACATGAGGATTTTGAAGTATTGTAGTGATCAGACCAGGATACAGCAGAACTAAATACTTACGGTCTACTATGGAGCAAACAAAAAAGCAAAATGCTTTTAGAGAGAAGCAGGCATGGACCTACCGAGGGCTATCTCCACAGCAACATAAACATGAATATTTATATGTATTTCTTCCATTGCCAAGGGACTGTAGATATTATCTTCAAATAATTGCTGCTTGCTTATTAGGAGCATAGTACTAGAAGAGGCCTCCTGGGTGAGTCAGGTCCCCTGCTGTTGCACTGGCTACAAGATATTACCCCTTCCATGAGCTGAGCAAGCACCATCCTAGAATAATCTATTTTGTTTGTCCCACTAGTCTACCTGGAAATCTGTCTCAAAAATCCCCTTCTTAGAAATCTGCTTTTAATCTCCAGCCTAAATTTAGTTCTGAACTGTTTATTCTTGTGCTAACATTATCCTGTACCTAAGCAGCCCTTCTCCTTTCCTGGTGTTCCTTGTAGGTATGCATAGGGAACAGTTGTATCTTCTCTCAGACTTTATTGAATTTGGATTGTTACAGAAACAATCCAGTCTTCCTGTTTGATTTTGTTGTTCCTGACCGTGGGTGGTCAACTTTGAACACAACATTCCATGAGAAATCCCATTTCTTCTGCAGGAGGTGGTGTACCTGAGCCTCACTGCATTTCCCTTCCTTACAGATACCAGCAGTTCATTGTGGATCATCCTGCAATCTATGTGCACAGATATTTCCGACTCAGGAGCACTTACTACCTACTAGAAGATACTGTTTTGTGATATGGTGTTTTGTTTTAGTATATTTAACCCTGTATCAAGCTCAGTTCCTACTGTGTGATATCTTAATCTCTTAGCCAAGAATTGTAATAATCCCACAACTTGGTCCATTCAACTTCCACTGAACATTCTCCATTCAAGTATCAATGATCTGATGCAGAAACTAGCCTTTATACAGGTGGTTAGGGGTTTTTTGTGTGTTGAGTGGTCTCATTTTTTAACCCCATGGATTGTGTATTAATGGCTGAATTGCCATTTTCTTGCTGTCATTCTGGCTTTTACTGTTATACCTGCTCGCTTTGATGAAATTGAGCCAGCAGCTTTCAACCGCGTAACAACTGTTTTTCCTCTGCTATATCAGTTATGTGCTCCAGACCCTCTTGATTACTCCTAGTTTGCAGCTCCTTCAAACAGATAGAAAAGTGAAGTGGTGCTCTTGCTGCATTATTCGATCAAGTCCAGGCAAACATTCCCTTCTTGGTCCTTTGTTCGTATGTGGAGTTTGCCTTTTGCCTGGGAAAATGTATTTCCAGGGACTTCTAGCTAGACCTCTTGTTCTGTGTCATTCATGCAAAATTTTGTAAAGGTCAGATCCTGAACCAACATTACTAGGCTTGAACTGATGCAGGGAAAATCAGGTATTCTATTGACCTATTGAAAACCTTATAAATGACAGCACATCGTTGGGTTTGTTGTTTTTTTTTTTTCTTTTCCATTCCTCTACCTTTCACTCAATTTATGGTTTGATGAAGAAGGTTTATACTGAAAGACAGAGACCAGTATGTTCTGAAAAAGGTAATTTCTGTTTACTGGAAATAATTTAACTCCTAATGTTAACTCCTAATGTTAAGGAAAACCGGGTTTAAGCAGGGTTATTGAAGGTGCTTATAAATATTTTCTTCTCCTGTCATTGAAGATGTGCTCACGTCTGTGTCTGTAGCTAGCTTCTATTAGTGGAGTAATTAACATATCTGTCACCCAGACTGCTTTGCATGCTGTTGATTTTAATTACTTTAGTCACTACAGTTACATACTCCAGTGAAATTATAGTTGGAATATATTATAACGGAGACTCCAACAGGAACTTTACATCTCATACTTGAAGTGCAAGTGCATAAAAAGACAATAGAGAGGATTTAGCAGGTAGCATTTTCAAAAAGTGCCTCAGTCATTCTGGCAATGTTTTCTGTCTAACAGAACAAATGTTCTGCGTGGTTACTTGGTTGTTAATAAGTGAAGGATGGTGACTGCTGAGATATGACTTGCTTGTCCTCTTTAACTCCTTTTTGGAGCCCTGTCTTGCAAAGCACTGGGGTTCAGTAAATCAGAAGTTTCTCTTAACCCTGAAGTTACCAAGCTCTATGGTAATTTTGTCTTTCTAATCAACTTTAATGACAAACTGAGGGATAGATAGTTTCTAAGAAAAAAGTCAGATTAGCTGGTCTTCACTTTTACAGTGGGCCTACTCCAGTGCCTTGTGTTTACTATGCTGTGTATTTGCTATTTACTATAAGAAGCTATAATATTGCAGTGTGCAGAAGTGTTTGTGGAATCCAACCAGTGGAGGTTGTTTTTTTGGTTTTGGGGGTTTTTTTCATTTAGCTGTAATCTTTAACTTTTTAATGCTGGAATATTTCAGTCGCTATATAATATGTGTCTGCTGGGTAGATTACTAGTGTGGAAGTCAATTCTTCTCTGTAACAGTGGGAACAAATCTATAACTCAAGTCTGTTAAGCATTATTTCTCTCTAACTTTTGGATGTTTTGTGCCAATCTACTGGTAGAGAACAGGTGTAAATTAAGTTGAACTAATGTGTTAAGTCAGGTTTATGGTTCCTGTGTGTCTCTGGAACAGCATAAAATGGCCAGAGACTGGTCTAAGATTTCCTTAAGAGGCAAAAGACCTTATTTTATTGTTGATATTTAACTGCAATAAATCTAATAGTTGTTTGCTTGCAAGTCAAATCCATTATTACTTAAGTAGCTATCTTAACTTGTATTGCCGCCACATATTCATATTAGACAACTGCTGCTGAGTGAAAACAAGAGGAGTGAATAAGATAGCCCTCAGCTATTACTTAGATGTTTTGTTAACTATGGAAAAATTCATGTATTCCAGGTTACCTATACATTTATGTATGAGGTAATGAATTCTTTCATTATGTCTCTGTCATGTCACTCTTTCAATTAGTTCTCTAGGGAACCCAGTTGCTGCTTAAATAGCAGTTCCAGTGGTCATGAACACAAGTTTTTAAAGCCTTTATATTAGGTGGAAGTTTAAAAATCCATGTGGCATGGGAGTATGAGTCCCAAGATCAGAAAGTATTCTGAATTCACGTAATAATTTTGTGTGTGCCATGCATACTCTGAAGTATCAATCAAACACTTTTCTTTCTGCAGACTTTTAAATTTTCCAATGTTTACTTTTTTCTTTCTTTTCAACAGATATAAGCTTACCAAAATCAGCAACAATATGTTACACAGCTGCATTGCTCAAAGCCAGAGCTGTCTCTGACAAGTAAGTGCATAATAACCACTGTCCAGCAAAATTCCTGATTTAACTTAAGATTTCTCTTAGCTGAGCCCACACCCTAACAATCTGCTGGGTTAGCAGGAGAATTCAGTCCTGCAGTAAATTCATAAAATGACTTTATATATATCAGAAAAATTTGCAGTGATCACACATTGCACTTCAAATATTACAGAAGAAGAAAAGAAGAGAAATAGCATATATTCAATTCTTGTTTCAGTTCTATGTATACTGTCTTGGTGAGCTTTGGCTTCCCAGATAGTATAATGAAGATGCAACTAAAAGGTGTTGTGTGGCTGAACCTCTTCAACTTTGTATAAAGGTAATAAATAAATATGGATGCACTGGTAGCAATGTCATTTTACAAGTGCTGTCAGAAGACTGCTCATCTACTTAAATAGCGGCAGGTGGATTTAGCATTACTATGTCAGGGATTCTGAGAGGTAGATGACGTACATATTTTTAGAGGCACAAATACCTGCTCATTCCTATTATGATTTTCTCTTGGGTCTCAAACTTCCAAGGCACTGAGCACATCTACTTGATGCCTGTGGACTTGAGAGCACTGGCCTGCTCTGAAAGGGTGCTCAGCTCCTTGTGAGATGGAGCTCAGAAATCCCAATTCTGCTCTCAGATGCCTTCACACAAATCCCAGGCAGAGTTGTGTCTGTGCACCTGAGGGTCGAATACCTCCCTAAAGTTGGAAAGCAAGTAGAGTGGAAAGCCATTTTCTTGACTGACATCCTGACAGTTTTTGCTTTTAAAGTGTATGTACACAGCAAGATCTAAGTAATTTTCTTTCATTCTTTTTATCCTGTAGATCGCCAGTACCTACTGCAACATCTTTCCTCCCTACACAGCGACTCCAGCTTGGGAGGGCAGGGCTAAGGTTGTCACAGCTTTCCCTGTGGTGTCTGCCTGCCAAGTACAGCTCTGGAGTTAGCCGTGGGGTGTGAGGTGAGAAAGAGATTGCATGGTCTGGTTTTTCATTCACTGGGGCAGATGGTTTGCCCACAGTTTGGGCATGCTACCCTCAATGGTGCTGCGGCCAGTAGACCACCCGCTACTGCTGCTGCATCGTGCTTCTATCCCAACCTGACCCAGGGGCATTGGGTTGGGAGCCTCCCTAAAACCTCCCCAAACCTGTTTTTAACAGAAACCCTCGAACAATAATTTGGCATTGGTTTTGGGTTTTTTTTTTCTTTTCTTTTTTCTGCAACTTCAGCTTTGAATATGCCCCTTAGCAAGGTACCTAGAGCAAATTTAGATTAGTGACAGAGAAAGGACTGTTTGAACTGACTTTCTGCCGTGATTAGATGCAAACATGCTTTCCACTTCTGCTGGGATTTTCATTGGCCTTGATGTAGTAGATCACTCAGAGTTTCCACTTGCTATGGAAGTTTGGAGAGCATAGGAAATTGACTTGGTTTGGTTACTTGGGCCCATGTTCTAGATTCGTTTTCTGGCTTTTTCTTACTAGCATTTCTGACCTAATGTGTTTGTTTCTTTGCTTTCATAGATTTTCTCCAGAGGCTGCCTCAAGGCGAGGGCTGAGTACTGCAGAGATGAATGCAGTAGAAGCTATTCACAGAGCAGTAGAATTTAATCCACATGTGCCAAAAGTGAGTATGGAGAAAACCTTCTTGTAGCTTTAACACTGCTGAGGACCTAACTCCTGATTTCTGTGTTAGATTAATGAGTGATGTTGTGGGAAGGGGAGCAAACAATGTGAAGGGAAAGAAGCCGTCAGCTTCTGTGTATGCGCAGTTTTTTTGTTTGGTACTTCACATTCACTGTCTTCTACTCCGGACCACGCAACTTGAAATTTTAGCTAAAGTGAGTCCTCTATGTGAGCACGGTGGATTGCAGTAGTAGACACCACCAAATGCTACAATGCAGGACAGAACCATACATAAAGACAGATTATTGTTTACAAAATAGCCATTAAAGATCTTCTAGTTCAAAATAGCATGTTTTATTTGTTTTGATGATGACATGTAAGAATATGTTTTTGGCATGCTATACAAAGGAACCTATGGTTGGAGTTCATGGTGTGCTTCATATAAGTTGCATTAGTAATTCCTTATGCAGCACCCTGTCATTAAGTTCTGAGAATGTAAAGCTCAGAGATGAAGAATTGCTGAGAACTACAAAGTAAGAAAAGGGATTTATGTTCTAATTTCCTAATCCCCTCTCTAGATATATATCTCAGCAGTAAGAATCTTGCCCAGGGGCTACTAAAGGCTAATGTATTTTATTATTTCATCACCTGATACTCAGTATTGCGGTCTGTAAGTTCACTGTAAAGGCAAACTAGAGGCAGATGCTTTTTGGCCCTTGGAGGTTTGCCTCTCAACCTCACCCCACAAACCTTTGGACCAGTATTGCCCTTTGAAAGTAAGCAGCCTCCCCTGTATGGCAGAAGACTAGTCTGTGTTAATGTAGGGAGCCTATTCATTAGGTACAGCTGAACACCAAGTCTGGTCAAGATAAACCCAAAATCTCTCCCATATTTACACAAGGATTGCAGAAAGTTCATTCTCATACATATTAGGAATTAAGTATTTTCTCTATGAGCTGTATCTGTTATGCCAACCACTGAATAGCATGGTTTAGCTATCTGAAAGTTAGGCTGTTTGTTTAATAAAATCATCTAGACTTCCTCTACAGGCAGTGGAAAGAAGGAGCTATCTTAGACATCTCTAGACAGACTTTCCCTCCGAGGTGCCCGTTTCTACATTGACTATGAAAGGAGCAACTATTTTCCAGTAAAAGCCTGATTTTTAGACAACAAGATTTAGGTGAGATGAGTCCCTTTGTGTTATTAGCTGATCTTCTATTTTTGTGCCAAGCTATAAAATGAAAATATTAAAAAAAGTTTGGTTCCAGGACTGCTTCTGTGAAACTGTTTTCTTTCTTCCATCCCAATGGTTCTTGCACCAACACAACCATTGATACTGCTCTTCTGCCTGGTTGCCTGTTTTAACTTTCTATTCCGGTCCTGTTCTGGGTCAACCTTTCTGAATGTTTTACTGAAGCCCGGTTAGAGTGTTCTATCCTTGCTGCCTAAAAAATTACCTATCTTGCCAAGCAGAGATATCAGTTTAGCCTGTCATGAGCAATCCTTGGGAGCCTGTTCCATTTTCCTTACTTACCTCCATGGTTTTGATAATTCTTTCCATCAAAATCTTTTTTAACAGTTTGCATACTAATGATTCCATATTAACACATATTTTTTCCCTCCTCTTTAAATGAATGGCATTGCATTTACTTCTCGCATTATTAGATCACTTGATTCTGAGTAGGGATCTTTTTATTTTAAGTCAGTTATGGTAGTCTGGCTGTTTCTGGGACTGGTTCATTCACTGTTCAGGGACAGAGATCATTGGCTGCAGTGGCCCCCACTTCTGTACGTGCTCCTAATACCCATCCTGCTATTGTCTCCGTGCTCTGCACTGCCATGAAACTGAGGCTAAGTCTTCATTTACCACCTTTTTGCTTGTTCTTTTTCTGTTTATACTTAAAAGCTTTGTCTTCTTTGATTTGATTTCCTTTGCAAAATCTACCTTACTGTAAGTTGTGGCAGTTGCTCCATAACCTCTGCACTTCCAGACCTCCAAGATCCTGCTTTTCTTGTAGATCAGTACTTTCATTCATCGCTTGTGACTTTCTTCTCACTAGCCAGCTTCTTTTTCGATGGCTGTTCAATACAAGGCTGAATCTCCTTTCTGACAAGTATCCCCATGTGTGAAATGCAGATTGTGTGTTATTTTCAGTACTTTTGATTTAAAGAAATTCCAGGTTTTTTACTCAGTTAAGTTCCTGAGCTTTTCACTCAGTTCACATTGTTAATTGATTCCCTGAGTTTTTCAATGTCTGTCATTTTGTGAAACATATAATTTATCAGGATAACAAGGTAGTAACAGGAGCAGACTGCGGTTTTTTTAGTTCATTAAAACAGTGTAGCCTAATACAGATTAATATGCAGCAATGCTGATTTCACACGCATGCTTTCTGCTATTAGCTAAAGGATATTAAGGTGGCAAAAATATATTTTTGGTTATAATTTTATGCACAGTATGGATATTACAACTCAATTCCCACTTAATTATGATTGAAGTCCTATCCAATTTGTTCTTAATGAAATGGAGATAAGTTTTAGCAAGCAGCATCACAAGAAATCTAGCAGTGCCACAAAACTATTGTGTCTTCAAAGCTTCTTTAGGATTTAAAGACTAATGAGTTTCTTGATCAGACTGAGGAAAAAATAAATTACAAAGGTGACAAATTATTTAAAGCATTTGCAGAGTTTCCAGCAGAAGCCTTAAAAGCAGGGAACTGCACTATTAAAGAGGAAAAAAATGGTTTGATATGTTTCTGGTTTGTCTCAAAAGGAGATTTTACCATTTTCAGTGGAAATCGTAAAATTTATAAGTATCACATAAAAAGATTATTACTGGATATGCGTTTTCAAGGCATTTATCTGGAAATAGCAGATTTTTGCTAATGAGATTCTGAGACAAAGGGAATGCAGAGAACACACCGTGAACACGCTGAGAGATGCTGCTGAGCTGGATTTAGCAAGAAAGGGAGATTGTGTCTCCCATTGTGACCTACTGCAGGTTTGTGTAAAACCACCATGGGATTCTTACAATGCTGCTGATTTTTCCCTAGGAGATTATGGCCAGATTGCAGTCCAGTGTTCCATATTGATGTTGCAGTGGTCAGATATACTTCTTACACTTTCTTTTGAATGCAGTCTAAAGATGTAGGAACCCTTTAAGAAGAAGCAGTTTAAAAATCCCAGATTTCTATATTTACATAGAGGTGAGAAACCCTGCAAAAACACCTACGTAGAAACCAGTGTATATGCATGGTTCTGGGAGTCTTCTCAGTATGTATGTCATGGAGATGTTGGCACCCACTTTCATTGATTCTAGATGACTACACATCACCTTGGTTTTTGTTTTCTGTCTGCGCAAAAATGCCTTTTACAGAGACCTAGTACAGCTGACAGTCTTTCTTCAGACAGCCACCCTTCCAGTAAATAACCTTCTTTTGACACAGATCTGTTCTTCTATTTTTGAGTACATTTCAATGACAAGTTAATTACCAGAGATCAGTCCATTAAGTCTCAGCCATAGGTGATAAATTCTCATTGTTTTTGGAATACACTGGAGTCAAGATGTGACATGTGAAGGTACCAGAATTTGGTTTAAGTGAACAAACGTGATACAGAGCTCAGTGCAGCCTGCCAGATCTCTCCAGGAAGCTGGGCAGCTGACCTGACTGTGCTGTTTCTGGAAGCTGACCTGTGCAGAGTAGGGCCAGCTCAGGTGTGTCAACTATGATCTCCTTGACTGCAGCAAAAATGGAAGCACTGTCAAACTGATCAAGACTTCTCCTTCTGAAGACATCTTACCTGTAAAAAGGTTTCTGTGCTTCAAAGTGGCTTAATTTTTTAAGATGGGCCAGAAGAATATCTGATAAAAGATACTACGTCTATCTACATTTTGTCTTGTTTATGTTACTGAAGCACCTCAGCTACAGCAAATTGCAGCTTTATACTTTGGCAGAGATTGCCCATGTAAAAAGAAAGCACTTCACCAGACAGAATGCTTTCAGGATTCTTTTTAGTAGAAGAAAAACATAACCAGTAGCAGATTGAAGGCAGCAGTACAGCAGGAAAGACAACAAAGCAAAGAGCTGTGAATTTCACCATGAGAAGAAACACAACAAATTGTATCACTTGTTTGTGAAGATTTGTCTGAGTTTTTTTCAACCATCTCTGTCTTAAATGAGATTCTATGGACTCGTATCTTTTTGTTTTAGTGTAGTACCATGCACTGTGGAGTTTTGGTCCCAAGGAGATGTGCTGACACTGTCTGACAACATGCTGTTCAAAAATCTAACAGTTAAACAAAAAGATTTTTATTGCCGCTGAAGCAGTTGGAGTATCACTGTAATTCCAGAGGGTTTTGTATGGAAAAGAGAATAGTACATCCTATGTCATGAAGAGTACATAATTTGTGGAGTGGGTGGGGAAAAAAGCATGTACACACACACACCAGACTTCATCAGGATTATTTATATGTTGTGTTTGGAGTTCCCCCACTTTTATGTAGTGCAACTATCCCAAGCTAATGCTGATAAAGTACCACAGCTGTTTCTGGGACATTCCTCAATTGTGGAACACCCTTTCTGAACTGATTTGCAAGGGTGCCTCCCTGCATGCAAACTCCTCTTGAAAAGCGCTCCCTCTTTTCTGTGATCTGTGAGACACAAACTACTCAGTAAGGTCAAAAGGAAGAGAAACAGATGATGGTCCATATATATATAGTTGTTAAAAGTGAGTCAAAAGTGTGCTCTGCACACAGCTGTATGGGTTTACTGTGTAAGCCAGGAGCTGACTTGATTTAAAGAGAGTACCTGCTGAAGTTTGCTGCATTTGAATCGGCGAACTTTAATATTACTTTAAGAAATACCAATTTTGTGTGTAAACAGTTTCTTAAAAGGATGTAACAAACCATTGACTTAAACACTTTTAAAGACTTAGCCGTTCTCCATTTCATCCCTTCTCATTTCTTTCTTATTTATTTTAATGTTTTTAGTAAGAACTGTGTCTGTCTGTGTGCTAGTGTGGTTTCTAGTAAGTTGTAGTTGCTAATAGAAACAAATAATGCAAACAAATTCATATACCAGATGGAAAATGAATCTGTTCTGCACACCCCATGATATTACAGAGAAACTATTCCAGACATGTTTAAGAGAGTTTTTAACTGTTCAGTGAGGCAGTGATTTGGTTTTTTATCTCCAGCAAAAAGGCCACACTTCTTAATTACCATCAATCCAATGAAAACTTGTAAGGTGACCTAAAAGTGGCTTCTCTGGGCATGTAGAAACCAGTATTTTGGAACTGCTTTAAGCTTGTGCTGTTCATCCCGCTGGGAGAAGGAGAGTTCCTGTTCAAACAATGTTAAATTCTCATATTCTGGCCTGGAGGGATGCTGTCACAGGTGCAGGAGTGACTATTGCCTATTTGCGGCCTGAGCTGTAATTTCAGAGGCAAATTGCACAATTGAGGAAAAGAAGGAAACCTGCCTGAGATAGGTTGATTTGTTTTATAAAAGGGCACTGAAGTAGCTCATTAACATGGAATGTTAAAAGCAGTCCCAGCAGAGGAGAATTAATAACCAGAGTAATAACCATCAATATGATGAAATAAATAATGTATATTCAATGAATTCAAGTAAGAGAAATATAAACTCTACTATGTTGCACTTCATGTGTACAAGGTCCATTGTCATCTTCCAAATGATCGTTAACAGGCGTATTCCCATATGTGTACAGAATGGCTATAGCTGAGCATTATCTATTACTGTCATGTACTATCATTATTATCATGTAACAAGCATATAAGCCCTCTGTGGAAGCCCACAAAAATACCGTTACCATTTGGGGTGAGAGAAGAGAGAGACCAGAAGATCAAAAACAACAACTAAAAAAATCCAAGCCAAAACAATGCAGTGGAGAAGGGCTGATTGAGCCATCTGTTGATGACAGAAATCATTGTGCAACTTTAGTATTCACTCATAACTTGATTAAGACTAGGTCATTCTGGCTGAAATTTTCTAGACTGTCTTTTCTGATCTGATTCCTTTTTTAAAGGAACATGACAACCCCAGATGGTGGTGACATGCTATTTCTTGTTCTAGTTACACTTTTCATTCGTCATTGAAAAACAAATGCAGTTGGAGATGTGCTGGGCTTGCCATCTCAATTTTCTCCATGATGGCTAGCTCTTTGCTAAATTTTTTATTCAGCCTGTTATTTGACACTCTGAAGTGGAACCACACTTGGGTTCAGAGCTCCGTCAGGATTACATTGAGCTCCTTTCTTCCCTGTGTATTTAAAGCATTGAAAAGGTAGTGAACTTTTATTACTTCAGTTGTAAAGATCGTGGTTGAATCTGAAAGGATGCCAGGGTATCAGGGGTTACAGTTAATAAGGAGTCTGTCAACAGCTGTGGGTTGTTTTCTTGTAAAGCCAGATGGAGTTCATACTGGTATGAATTTTAGTGGTATGGTAGGATCTTGTGTCTGTATTTGTCCTGTAACAACAAGGGCTGTGTTCTGGACTGAGGCCTTTGGAAATGTTGAGATATAGTCAGATTCCCACCCTGAAGTCTTCGGTGGCTGAAGGGAAGACTGTACCTGTCTAGTGTAGTATCTTTGATAGCAGCCTCTTGGAAACTACAATCAGATGTCTTTGGCTGTTTTTTTCCAAGAGCTGGAGATACTTGTTGCACACAGAAGTTCATCAGGACTGTGACTCACACATTATATGGGCAGCATGAGAACTGCAGCTTATTGCATAGTTTTTTAAGAAAGTTTTTTTCATTTAATTTCATTTCACTGGAATGTGCCTGCTTGTCCAATTCAAAATGTTTCAGGGGGACTGTGTTGATTTCATGGACAATCTGCTAGAAACCCAGCAGAGTGCTGGGACTCGGTCCTGCCTTTTAAGTATCTGGGTGCCAGTAGCCTGCAGTTACCATAAAAGGGGGCTGCGCTTGGCTATGCTGTCTCCAAGTAGACCCTGAGCCCTGTCAGCCAAACCTCCAGGAACCTGAATTCCCTCCAGGCTCTAGAACTCTCCTGAAAATACAGCAATGCACAAATGGGTATGATGTTCTAGGACATCAGGACCATCCTAATTTTCATGGACAGTCATATCTCTCCTTCCGTAATAATCAAGCCCTACCTACAGATAGGTACTTTTTTGGTACCCGTTACTCCTATTTACAGAAATTAAACAGATGGAGACCTTCAAGTGCCCTCTCACAAGGAACACTTGCCATTTCTTTGATTAGCTCTATTCTGTACTTGTAGAATTTGATCTTTATGTTTCTGAAAGTGCCTGATGAGAACTGTATGGAGTGTTCCAGACAAGGTCTCTCTGGGGCTGTGTACAATTAACATTCCTGCTGGAAATGCCTCCAGAATAAATTCCTTGACAGCTTGTATGCCCAAAAGGTGCATAAAACAAAAACTATTATGAGGCCCAAATGAGATTTGAGCCATCCATCAACTTTATGTGTAGGTCTTCTTGAGTACCACCAAACCAGATTATGGACTTTTTAGTTGGGAAAGTAGCTGTGATAGAGTAATGAGGGAGGAGTGTTTCACATTTTTGATGTGAGGAACTTTTAAAAATAGGTTTTTCTTTCTGAAACTGAGAAAATTGCAGACTGAAAAGTCAACACAACTGAATGAGGACTAAGAATGATTTGCAAGTGTCAAGATATATCAAGATATATCCTTCCATCTGGGATTTCCACTTGATTTGTTTTTAATTGCTGATAACAAGCAATACATAAGAATCAAAATAACATGTTTTCACCTCAGTGCTCCTCAAAATAGGATATTCCTTCCTGGTTATTCTTTTCCTACAGATAGTGACATGGCTTTGGGGTTGGGTTTTTTCCCTTTGATTGAAGTATTTAAACATTGAGAACTTATTTTCTCATTTACTTTTGCAAAAAAGTATGGAAATAAGAGTTATGTTCTAAATTAATAAAAAAGATAGAAACCTGCAGCTCTTGCAGCTGTATTCCATTGTGCTCAACAGGTATAATACATGTTTTTAAAAGGGTGGCACATGCATTAGGGGAGGGAATAAGAACATTTGCTGTATCTTTGTAAGCCTGGCAGCTCCCTCCCTCTTGTCAGCTCTTTATTGTGTTCTCTCTGTCATTCTTAATCCGCTGTCCTGCCTACTAAGGTGCAGCTTCCTCCATTAATCCACCTGCTCTGCAGCTCTCTCAAATTTTTCTGAAAGTTTTTAGAGAAAATCCAAGTATCATACATACTACTCCGACTGCTAATTCAGTTTGTCCTCCTTTAATGCTGTTACATGCATCAAAAACACACATGATTTCTCTTTCCTCTTTGAAGTATTTATCTGTTTCCCAGGGTTGAAAGTTCTCTGCTTTGATCATGGTCTCTTCAAATCCTTTACCTGTTTTGTAGCTCCTTCCAGGCTCCTTCAGGAGAAAGGGTGACTCTGTGCTATCATGCTATTTGTGCTCATTTCCCTCTGGCCTTTCCTCTTCCTTTCCCCAAGACTGATTTTCAATTCTTATTTATTTCTTTTGCCTTCTTTTCTCCTCTTTTCTGCACCAGATCACACAATGAGCGGGTGCTGAAGCACGCCCGGCAGTCTTCCATTCACAAAAGTCAATGTTTAACAGGAGCTGTGGAAGGTTAACACCTCTGTTTCACCTCTGGTGTTAAGTTCCCTTCTCTTGGGTGTGTGCACTGGGTTGTTGTCGGTCCCTGGCTCCTGCAGTCTTCCTCCTTCCAGACCAAAGCCAAGACCAGTGCATAGGCACAGAGGCCTCAGTGACGTGGAGGGCCTGTGCACTCACTCTCTTTTTGCCAATGATTAGCCAAAACTTCCCTTTCTAAACCTTTTGTTGGGGTCTGACAGTCTACTGCCTGACTCACCTTCTGCCTCTTGTGGTAACTTAGTCTGGTGGGGAGAACATTTGCTCTTAGGCATCCTGGAAGACGACGGTTTCCTTATGCTATTGAAGAGCAGAGAGTGCACAGCTGGGAAATGTTACACTTCTCGGAGGAGAACTGACAAACAGGAGTTGATTTGGCAGCCTGTGATCTCTGTCTGTCATTCCTTTCCCTATAAAGCATGCCAGCAAGGGATGTATCTTTCCCCTCGGCTGTGTCTTTCCCCTCCACTAACTGGAATGTGGTAACATCAGTGATGAGATAATGTCTGCTAAACTGGTAGTGGTCTAGTTCATGGGCTGGGGAAGGAGGAAAAATCACCTGCTTGAATAAGTCCAGGACCTCTGTCTTCTCCTGTGGCATGAACCCTCCGTGTGTTTCATGCTCTTCTGTTACGGAGGATCCAGTTGTGGGAACAATTGCTTGTGGGTTTAGCCAGTGGTGCTTTTCATTTTTGTACCATTTTCAGTAAGTATTTCAAGTAGCAAACTTAAACATACAATACGTTTTTTCTGGAAATCAGGTATTTGTTACATTTTGTAACTTTTTTTTTTACTTTGTAACTTGTTGGTAGCTACTTAGGTGGCTGCCTGCCTTGCGTATTCATAGAGGTAGCAACCAGTTGATGATGATGCAGTAAAGCAACCTGTGTGCAAACTATGAGTATTGCGTGTTTCCTTGTAGAAAGACTATGTGCATCAGACTGCTTAATGTCTTCTTCATTTTATTATACAGACTTTTAATTTAAAAGCTTTTGTAATTAAATTAGCTTTTCTGCTTTGAGCCCTTTTTTCCATCTCCTTTGATAGGAGAGACATCTCATTTTGAATTTCTCTGTAGTTCCCCTACTACAGCTGAAGAGCAGAACATTAACCATCTGTCAGCATATCTTAGTCTTTGGGAATAATTCAATAATTATCTTCAAGTGCAGTTGGTGATGTTACACATTTGATGAAACGCTTATGAGGGAAAGCACTTAAGGGAAATAGACCTTTCAGTGTGCATTGTAGAATTGCAGGCAGCTTTTTGTGGTTTTTATTACCTCCGAAATAATTGTGCTCTGCTTTTTTATTGCAGTATCTACTAGAAATGAAAAGCTTAATTCTGCCCCCTGAACATATTCTGAAGAGAGGGGACAGTGAAGCAATAGCATATGCTTTCTTTCATCTTCAACACTGGAAAAGAGTAGAGGGGGCATTGAATCTCTTACACTGTACATGGGAAGGCAGTAAGTAATTCTCTTTCTTACAAAGGAGCTAATAAAATATTTTTATTGAATGTCATGAGAAAATAATAGCTTTTTTGGAGTATGGTATGCAGGAATTCTGGAGGTCAGTTATATCCTCACCAGCATTGAAATATTTGAAATTCAAACTGAAAATACAAACTTCATTTAGTGAGGAAAAAGGGTTCTGAAGTCTTGGATTGTGTTTTCTCTGTGACACTGAACAAAAATTCCCATGTTCTTTGTGACATATTTCCTTACTCATGGATAAAGGAATTGATATTTTACCTTCGTCATTCCGGAGTTGTAGAGATTTGTTTATCATTATTTGAATGCTTTGATTTTGGGAAATTATGAAAGTGCCTTATAAGCAGGAAAAAACCCATCAACAACAATATAAAATACTGTTTTGCTTTATACTATTCATTAATATTTAATTGACAAACTGGAGTGAGTCCAGTGGAAGACCACAAGGATGTATAGGGGGCTGGAACATGTGAAGTAGGAAAAGATGCTGAGTGAGCTGGTTTTATTCAACCTGGAAAAGACTTCTGGTAGGTGAAGGAAGGATCCAGTTGCTGTCTTCTTCCACCCAATGGAGAAATAATATGGAAGACAGAGTCAAAGTCTTCTCAGAAGGGCACAGCGGAAAGACAAGAGGCAATACGCACAAGCTGTAGCAAGAGAAATCTCATTTAGACATAAGGAAAATACTTTAAGAATGAGAGTGGTAGAACAGGTTGCTGGTAGGTTGTGAGATCTCCATCCCTGGAGATACTCAGACTGCCTGCTTTGAATAGGAGGTTGGAGCCGTATACTAACCTTCTAAACAAAATTATCTTATCCTGTCTTTGAGATGTGCTCTTTTCAGGTTCCAGAGAATTAAAAAGTGCCACTTAGAATCAACCTCTGTGGGCTTTTTTAATGCAGATTTTTCTTTCTGTAATCTGGTTCCCCTTTTCTGCTCTGCTTTCTTCTGTTCTCTTTTAGTCTCTCTATTTATTAGTATACCACCATTTTTTTTTCCTTCCTCCTTTTGCTGTTCTCATTTAGGTTTGTTATAAAAAATACAGTTTGTCATCATGATTTAATACTGCCATGAACTTGCCTAATTTGCAGTATAGGCTCCCTGCAATGGCTTTATTTCTAGGCGTATAGAACACCATGCTCAGTAATTGCCATCTGGGGTTTGATGTGCTGCATTGTTCTCTGTCCTACCTGCTTGCTCTTTTCCTGTCATTTCTCCCAGTCTATTATTTTCTCTGTCAGAGCTTCCTTCCCAGTGGCTTATTTTCAGTGGTTTGCTTTTACATAGCATTTCTTCTCTTTGAGATGCTTGTGGAAGTCCTTTAGCCCAAGGCTCATTATCCCATCATTATGGAGCAGTATTTTGCAGGGAATCCTGAATAGGTCTTCTTTTTTTTGTCAGGCTAGGGAGTCCCTAAGGGGCTGTTTACAAGGACCAGCTTTTGGCGCAGGAGGCTAGCTGCCCTGCAGTCCTCCTGCCACGTAGGGAATGTAGTCATCTGTGCCTGAAAGCAGTGTAGGGCATTCCCATCCAACTACATTAACTGATTCCTCTCCTTATTACCACCACAGCAATCTGAATATGTACTTTATTAGCTAGCATTTGTATAGTAGCCTGTAAAGATGTACATTATTATTGTTGCCCAGTCTCTAAAGAAAAATCCGTAATTCATTTTGCTCAGTGATTTCAGAGAGAGATGAACAGTGCACCAATCCTCAAGAATTTTGTTCAGATTTTGCTCACACATAAAGACTCCCATAGATTTTAATGGTTTCACCAGTATCTAGTCCAACAATTGTAACTTTTGGTCCATATCTTAGTCTGGGTAATATTCTTTACTGGTGTAGTGAACTATTTATGTCACTCATGTCCTTTACTTGCAAAAGGTTTCCTTGTCATCTCTGTGCAATTGCAAGTTAAAATCAGTGGAAACATGACAGAGAAATTAAATTTAATTAAATAATAGTTCTAACCAACAGTCTACATACAGTACATGGTCAGTTGCCCTTGCTTTCTTTCTAGGTATTTATGTACTTGCCATTTTAAAGTGTACTGTTCTGTTAGTGTGCTTAAATAACCACAAGTCTCACTTTAGAAGCTTTTATGTAGGAATTTAAGGCCCACATATATACACTATTCAGTTCTGACCTTGTGGGAATTGGGCAGAATTAAGTACATTAAGTCAGTCATTTGGGGGCTACATTTTGAATGCTTCTGAGGAGAATAAGATCACTCCAAATTAAGACAGCCTCTAACACAGTTTATGCAGAAATGTCTTTGTGATATTTTAAACTCCGAAATTCTCACAGAGCGTTTTTCCCAAATTGCATTCAACAATTGAGAAAAGTGAGGTTATAAAAATAATGATCATCGTCGAACTAGAATGTTGGTTGTTTCCTGCTCTGTCTTCATTCAATCAGTCAAAGTACAGTTTTATCATAGTACTACTAAAAAAGCCCAAGTGACATTGCTCTTGATTTGGTCCAGGTGCTCTGTAAGAAGGTCTGTAGTTTCGAGTGTGACCAAATTTCAGAAGAGTCTGAGGTGCTTGTTCATCACTGTCTGTTTCTAAACTTGTGTCATGTTTCCTATTGTTTGCATGAAGAAGAAAAACATAGGGGTTCTCAAATACTACAGTAGCTTTCACGACAAGCACAAGATTGAATGGCAAACTGCCTCTGTGCTACCCGAATTGATTAATGTAAAATAGGATCAGATAATAGTGTAAGAGTAAGGCAGAGAAGTAAACACACCTGATACAGATGAACCAGAGCACTTTCTGGCTGATAACATTGCTAAATAAACTGTTTTGCTGTAGATGTTCCCTATTTGGTCTCAAGATGACTGTTTAAATTCAGTAAAATCTATTCAGACATTTTTCACTTGTTTTGTAAAAGCAACATCTTTACCATCCCTTTTTATTTTTATTAGAATCTTAATACTACTGTGATTTGGGGTAAGGCATAAAAGGCTTGATTTTCTGTTTAAATATTAAGCGAAATTGGAAGAAAAAACTTGTGTTAGTGATTTTGAAGTAATGAGCATTGAACATCCCTCCACATATGTTTTTGTACAGACACTCAAGTTTGTTGCATATGAAGGTCATAGAAGGCTTGGATTATTGTATTTGTATATGGCTTTTTGGGATGCTATGGAGGGGGCGGGGTTAATATTGGAAAAGCGTTACAGCCCAGGTTGGTTTACAGTCTTTAAGGATTTCTGCCTTCTTTCCTATTGCTTTAAATATAGTAATCAAGAATAAATACACTCATATAATTGCACAAAAAAATACAGGTAGCATTATTTCAAATGCAGTGTGCACAGCTGAAAATATTGGGGTATTGTGTATTTTAAACCAATTCCTCAGTTGCCTTGTGAGCAAGAGATAATGGAGTGTTATCATGTGGCGGAGGGCTGTAAAATATACAGTGCTTCTAGGACATCTGTTGAGGAAAGTATTGCTTCAGTGACTGATGTTCATAGGAATAGTGAGAATAACACGTTGATGACGTTTTAACAGTGAGAATAATATATAGGATAATGGAAAAGGATGCCTTGATTGCAAAGCTATAATTCAGTCAAGTGTTCTGATGTTTCCATAAACCACACTCAGATGGCCTATGACATCATCGTTGTCCAGATTTAGTAATGCATTTCCCTCCCTCTCTGTTATTATTTTCAATTTTAAAAATGCATAAGATTAAGTATTATTTAGTCCATGACTTGAAGATTTATATTGGGAACCTGACTTGATCTGCTACATTTAAAAAGAATGCATGTGAGGAGCCTGGTTTTAATAATTCAGTATTAATCTTGGATTGCCAAATATGAAATTAAAACATGACTGTGTTGGAAAACTGGTTCTCTGGGATTGAGTCATCAGTGTTACCTGGTTTGCTAGAGTGTGATGGGAAAAAAGTACTGTACTTTTTTCCATGCAAAACTTCTGTTATGCTTGATGCACAGAGATTGCAAGTATTGACCTGAACTGACAAGCTTGACTGGTCATTTTTGTAGGCTATACCTGTTATATCAGATACACTGCTTTCCCCTGAAATTTTAAAATTCTTCAGCCTAAAAGCCTAAGACAAAATGTGTAAATTTGGCTATGGAATTGTAAGTACAATGGGCTCTGATCATACAAACATTTATGTATGTACTTGTAATGTGGTCCCACTTGATGCTCATGAACCTTCTCACAAGAGCAAAAATAAACAGAAGTGTTTGCAGGATTAAAAGCTAAGTGTAGATTTATATTTTGGCATTTCATTAAACAATTTATATGCTGTTTGCAGCCAAATACAAATGTTATGTTTTGTCTATGTTTGTTTTTCAAAATTGTAAATATAGTTAAGTGTGTCCAGTGACTGTCACGCTCACAGTAACTTGTGCATGGTGTTATTTTCTTTCCAGCTTTCAGAATGATCCCCTATCCACTGGAAAAAGGACATCTTTTCTACCCTTATCCTATTTGTACAGAAACTGCAGATAGAGAACTACTACCATGTACGTTCAACTTTTCTCTTCTTATCATTGACATCAAAGAACTGTTTACCTGAGTCTTCCAGCACTGCTCTCCATTGATGGTGCCTTTTAAATGGAATACACTGGATTAGAATAATCGCGTTGACAGTGAGTCTCTGGAGCTCCCTTGATGGTTTAAGAGGCAGCTCCTAGCCATAGTTCATAACAATTAGCTATCTTTATTGTTGTTGACAGTGTAGGGACAGGGAGAGGGATTACTGAAGAGATATAAATCAGTTAGACCTTGCTATTCTCTCTTGCCAAGACACTGGAAAATATGTCTGATCTTTCATCTAGGGTAACATCCCATCAAACCAAAAGCACAGTGGCACAGCCTTGTTTAGTCTTTTGTAGACACGGTAGCTACTTAAATTCCAAGGCAAGATCAAACCTGCTTGAGGATGACTGGATCATTAACGCAGCTGTTATTCTGACAGTTTATGCTGACGTTTTCTGAAAAGCAGTCTTAAATAGGAAGAAAGGGGTTTCTTCGTGTAATGGTGTGTGTGCTATTATGAAGAGATTGACATGAAGTAACCTCAGTCACTTATTATTATCTATGTTTATGGCATGTATTAGCAAAGTGCCAACAGTGTTCCCAGTGCTCTGTGAGATGCAGATATAAAGACAGATCCAGCCCTTGGGAAGCATTACAGTCCAAGCTAATGGGACTTCTTGCAGTGCATGCAGTGAAGCACAAGAATGCAGAGGAAGAGCCAAAGCAGCCAGTCTTGCAAACAGTTACGCTTCATTCCCACATGTTTTCTTACTGATGTCAGTGGGACTTCATATGAGCGCAAGTGAAACGCAAGTGTGGAGGGGTTTGCAGGGTCAGGGCAGGGGAGACAAATACAAGTTGATTCAAGGAAGGAGATTCTTCTCTCACCTTCTCTATCCTGAAGAAGGAATAAAGAGAAATCTGTTCTGGAAAACGTAAAACGTAACCTGCTTCTGCTGTGAAGGCTGGTTTTGAGGGCATTTGCACTCTTTGTGGTCTTTCATTCAGAACCTGTCTGGTTTGGGCTGAAAAATGTGTTGCCGCTTTTTATAAGCCTATGTGAGTAAACATGAGGTGCGAATAATAGAGCGAAAATCCACTCATTGTGAGTCTCTCCTTCACGGTACATTCTCGCTGATATTGCGTAGAAATCCTTGGCAACTGACAGTATCTCCCCACCCCATTATAATCACCCTAATTATAACAACACCTCTTAGAGTACTCCGCTTGCTTTACTCAGAGGGATGCTGAGCTGGGGAGGGTGGAGTGTCAGGAGATTTAGGAATGACAAAGTCATGCAGAATAGCTCAGCGTTCTCTTTTTAGATGCAAAACTAATCGTTCTTGTCAAATGTTAGAAGCCCCGGGACTTCTAACAGCATATGCAGACAGTCGTGCTCTGCTCTGGCAGTTATGGGAAATGCCTTTCACTGCAAAATCTCTTGGGTTTGAGTAGGGAAGGGTTTAACATACTGTGGCAGACACAGGTCGGTTAAAGGGGTTTTGCATACCTGTCCACACCCTTTAATTGCTTGTGTTTTAAAGGAGAGTCAGCTGGAATTATATCAGAACACTAAGATATGGTAGGCTATCCGAATTAAAAATATCAATCACAAAACTTTTGCCATGACTGTGTAACAGACGGGAACAACAAGTTTGAGCCTGTGTCAAAAGCAAGCGCAAAAAACTGAGCACAGGAAATCTTAGACTTATAAGGTCCATGATCTGGTATTTCCTGATCTCTGAATTCAAGTTAACTGTGTTTTTCTTTTTAAACTTTATGAATTAGCAGACCCAAAAATTATACATATTTTTAGTTCATAGTATTTTCTTTTAAACGCTTATGAATTCCTGCTGTTGGTTTTGGAAACTGCTCCACCCTGGATGAATGCAGTCAAGGATATTGTCCTGTCATGTTGCTGGATTACCCTGTGCTTATGCTGTCTGCAAGTACAATGAGATGAGAGCTGGTCACTGAAGCAATTCAGTGGAAGAGTATTGGAATGGAAGAGTATTGTTTTGTGTGTATAAATAGTCATAGAATTTGAGTATATAGGAAGCCTAGAGCTCTAGTTGGTCCTATATGAGAAAAAACATTTCAAAGTTTGCATTTATTGTGACTGTATGGACTGAATGAGTGAAGCAGACAGATAGGAGTTCACCAGACCTTTTTCCAAGCCAACCAAATTTTCACCTTGAATCTGAGCCACCATAAAAGTCTAAGCAATACATTTTTCCACCAAGATATTCATTATCCTTTTCTGATCCTTTTAGCCTTCTCAGTGCTGCTTTCTCCAAGGCCCAGTGAGCAATTTCTCATACCAGAGTCGAGGAAATTTCTGTATTCCTTTTATAGTATACTTACAAACGTCTTAAAAATTCACTATTAATTTAAATGTCAGGTTTTAACACTTTAAAAAGTTGTATTATTGTAAGTATACAGAGAATTCTGAAAATCTGAATTTAAGGTATGTGTTTATATGTCCTACTTTTAGAATAACTTTTCTTGGTTCTGCAGCTTGAACCCTCAGTTTACTGTTACAAAGGCTGTAGTTATACAGGCTGCTTAAACCAATCTGCAGCCATGTTTCTGCAAGGCTGGGCTCACTGCTGCTCCTGAGTGCATGTTTCTGCACTCTGTTTATCAGCATTAGCAAACGTGCAGCCATGTGGCTAGTCAATGCCCTGCATAGAAAAACTGGATATTTTATTTGTAGGTTAGTTTTCTGGGGTTAGTTGTTGCCCAGCTGCATTATAGTTAGTGCTGACACAAGGAAGGCAAAAGTCACATATACATAGGACCAGAGTAAGCAAGAAATACGACATTTGAATGAGAATTACTTGGCAGTGAGATAACTGACACAACAATAATGTTGACCTTAGATGTTTCAGACCTTCTGTGTGTTTCTTCCTTCAAAAGCATCTTTGGGTATCTTTGGCTGTTTAAACCATGTAAGAATGTTGGTTTGGTTTTGGTCATTTTTGTGGTTTTTACATATAACGCATTCCCCTTCCCATCTTTTTTTCTACAGCATTTCATGAAGTTTCAGTTTACCCCAAGAAAGAGCTTCCCTTCTTCATCCTTTTCACTGCTGGACTATGTTCTTTCACAGCCATGCTAGCCCTCCTGACACATCAGTTCCCAGAGCTTATGGGGGTCTTCGCAAAAGCTGTGAGTATTCTCTGCTGCTGCTGTCTTCTGGTAAATAAAGACACAGATGCAGGAAGAGCTGAGCTAAATACTGCTGGGTATTAAATATCTGCATATTCAGTAGTATAAATAAAACATCAAGAGATGTCTGAGCAGGGGGACATTTGAACAAGGGAGCTAATCAGTAAAACACATTACTGGCTGTCTGCTCTGGTTTATATGGCTGTTTTGTTAGGGTAGATCTCTTGTGATTTGGCCAAAAAAGGTTTGGTGGGAGAAGAGAGTATCTGTGTTTTCATATATAATCCAATAAAATAAGCTAATAATGGCTTGCAGAAGCCCCCTATTTTGTGTAGAGCCATGACTGTGCTGTGCTTTCCAGTGCAATAGAAACTACTAGTATGAGCACAAATAGCGTGCACTGTTAACCAGGGCAAATTTCTGCGTTCTTTCCCCACACTGCCGTGAAGGAAGTAGTCTCAATATTTCCCTCATAACTTTTCTTAACTACATCCAGGGAAGTCTCTGCTAATTCTGCTTTTTTAATCCACCGAGGATTAATAATTTTGGAGGATGAGGGGGAAGGGCCATGAATTATGCTAAAACACACTTTTTTCTTTGCACAACCAAGAACACTGCTCCAGTGTGCTAGGATATGAAAAATCCACTTACAGAAAAGTTCTAGGATAATAAGTAAAGCTGTTTCCTTCTCCAGGAAATACTGAATAGCCTCTGTTGTAATATATTTTCTCAAATATATTTGTATCTCTCGTAGGTCTTATGTTCCCAAATAGCCTCCTGGCCTTGTTTTTAATGTCTTTGGTGCTTTTCATCTGGGGGGCATAGGGGGTGGGGTGGAGAAGGCAATGCTGAAAGGCTTTGGCAAATTCCAGATTGTATTTTCTCAAACTCCTTTGCAAATGGCAAGAGACTCCCTTTGCAGGTGAACCAGGTCTGCTGCTGCCCAGGCCTATGAGTGATAGAGGTCCGGTACAGCAACAGTTCTTGCATCAAGAACTTTTATTAGCTCTAGAAGACAGAAAATAAGATTAGCTGTAGCAAAAGATACCATTTCTATCAGCAAAAAGTGCTGGAACGTATCTGAAATATTATTACTTTCTCTTGTTTCCTGAGTGTATATGGAGGCATGTGGCAGACAATAAGTATGTAACTCGGGAATGTGATCTTAAACTTCTTTGTAAAGCTTATTTTGTGTTTTTTTCCTTAAGTCGTTGAAATGCGCAACCCTTGTTTGGGGACTCTTTCAATGTAACCTGAAGTTTTCTGATACAGTCACAATTAATGACCCCAAATCTGTCCCTGGTAACCTTGTTCCTGTGCTTGTCAGCCTTGTATCCTGAACAAAGAATATATCTTAAGCTGACAGCATGATAAGATTTTTTTAGTTAGTGTTCCTGCTACAGGCAGTGAGCTACTGGAATTGAAGAAAATTGGTAGCATGTTTGCATGGGCTTAACTCACCTGGCTTTGGTTGCTGAGAGCAATGAAACAGAGATATCAAAAGTTTTACTGGTGGTGTGTTAGTAGTTGTTTCTCCATGGTTTGGAGTTTGCAGGTTCCAAAACTTTCAGTGAAAAAATTTTTCCTAATGTCCAGCCTAAACCTCCCCTGGCGCAACTTGAACCCATTTTTTCTTGTCCTATCGCTAGTTACTTGGGAGAAGAGATCAGCGCCGATCTCACTACAACCTCCTTTCAGGTAGTTGTAGAGAGTGGTAAGGTCTCCCCTCAACCTTCTTTTCTCCAGACTAAACAATCCCAATTCCTTCAGCCGCTCCTCATAAGACATGTTCTCCAGACCCCTCACCAGCTTTGTGGCCCTTCTCTGGACAGCACCTCAATATCGCTCCTCTACTGTGGCACCCAAAACGGAACACAGTACTCAAGCTGCAGCCTCACCAGTGCTGAGTACAGGGGGACGATTATTTCCCTACTCCTGCTGGCCACACTATTCTTGATACAGGCCTTCTTGGCTACCTGGGCGCACTGCTGGCTCATGTTCAGCCAGCTGTCCACCAGGACCCCCAGATCCTTTTCTGCCAGGCAGCTTTCCAGCCACTCCTCCCCAAGCCTGTAGCGTTGCCTGGGGTTGTTGTGACCAGAGTGCAGGACCCGGCACTTGGCCTTGTTAAACCTCATGCAATTGGCTTCAGCCCATTGATCCAGTCTGTCCAGATAGAATTGAAATGTGGGCTGCATTACATGCATGAAGTTAGCAAAGATTACTCAAGGTCCCTGAACCTGTGTGGATGCAGTTAGTATGTCAGTTAATGTGTATTGTGACTTGTTTTAGCTATATCTTAGTCTTCGTAAACCACCATGTGCAGCAGCTAAGTTTTTGTCGTATGTGAGAAGGGCAAAATTTAAGCCTGTGACATTCATTTATTAGCTTGTAGAAAGGTTTTGATTTAGAAGGCTCATTTTGTTGTCTCCTCTGGGAAAAATAGCCCAGGTGTATGAGATTGAAGAAAATCATGGCAGATATCCCTTTGAAATGCAACTGTATCAGAACAGAATAGAAGAGGCTGGCCAGCCATGGCTCTTCCTTTTCAGTTTTAGGGAAGATTGTTTCATAAATAACTGATTTCATAAATAGCTAAAAGATTAACGTGCTGACTGTTGCTGTGGTTACGTGCATTGAATTACCTATTCCTGTATGATTGGTACTCATTGTGATGTGGTATATTACATTGTGAAACTGTGCACATATGCTTTAATTTTAACAGGTCAAAATTATTCCTTCTCTTATGCCTGCCAGTCCCAAAAGCATTGCACAGATGTAATATCACCATCATGGCCCAGGCTTATGTTACTGCAAATTTATGTTTACCATATTTCACAAAAACTGAATAGGTCGGCATGATTGAGTGTTGGGAACTGGCTTTGCGCTGTCTTCCAGGTAGCATCTTCTTGCACTTTTTCCATAGCACATTAACCCAGACACTGAGTTCTTCAAGGCAGAAAAAGCCCCTGAATGCTGAGGACCTCTTCCACATGTGAGACTGCCAAAGGTGGCCTGTGCCACTGTGACAGTGCCTTAGGGTAGCCCACATTTCCCCACTGGATGCAGAAGTCAAAGGTATTTTAAAGCTACTTTCCTCTTCTGGGAGGTTCAACGTAGGATGGAATTCACCAAACTCCATCAGTGCACCCATGTTTTAGAGCCAGAACCTGCTCTGAATGCTGCCTGCCACTTCAGCAGCAAGTTTAGATAGTCCCAACTGCATCCAGCCAATTCTGTAAAGTTGTACCTGGAAGTAAGCTTGACTCTTCCCATTGTGAAATTGAAAGAGTCAAGTTCTTTGATTGTTTTGTCAGACTGAATATAAATAACTTCAAAAAGACAGTAGATCTTGGCATTTTCACTCAGTTAGGGAGGAGCATGTTCATAGCTTATGGTTTTAAATTTTGTTAGGCTTTCTAACAAAATACAAGCAAAACAAATTTCTGATTGCTTGCCTTGGATGAAATTGTCAGCACAGTGTTGGTAGTATTGAATTTCTTTCATTGTCATGCAGAAATATAACAATATCTGGGAAATCATTAAAAATATGTAAGTGCAGGTCCTCTCATAACATGATAGCAACAAGAATGTATCTTAAGTAAAATTGAGAGTTGTATTAGCAAGAGGGTCACTATATAATTCGAGTCAACAGTCGTATCTAAAAGTGTAGTGCCTAGTTAAGTTTTTAAAATGAGTGAAGCTTCAGAAAGACTAATTTTTCTCTGATTTGATTCCTTTGTTTGCCTGAGATCACTGACATGATCTGTTTCAATATTTCCTGTATGATGGATGGGACCTCAGTTCAGCAAGCAGGTTTGGCCAGGGAGATATTTCGTCTGCTTGGACCTCTACAGACGCAGAGGCAGGGAACATGTAAATCTGATCACAGGGACTGAGCAATAAATAGTCAGTTCCTCCATGCAAACGCCAACCAGACAGTGGAAGATCTTGAAAAGATACTTTTGCACATCTGTTTTAATCAAATGGTGCTATTCAGAAGGTGCTACCAGAAAGCTGCTTTCTGCCAGCTTTGAAATAGCCAGGTTGATAGTTTTCGTCTAAAATANGGGCGGTGGGGAAGTCAGTGTCAAAAGGAAAGGCAAAAAAATTTTTTAAAGAAATTTTAAAAACCCCATATCATGCAGACTAAGCCCTCCTGGGTGCTACCATGTGGCAAACTAGTTGAATAGGCATCTGCCAGTGGTGTCTGAGGACCAGAGCACCAGGAGCTTTCCAAGGGCCAGATAACCCCAGCACAGATGACGTTGTACAAGAGAGTAAGTGGCATCCTGAACCTTTTGCTGTCAGCAAAGGTTTTGCATAGACTTCAGTGAAGCCAGGCTTTGATATCCATGAGTTTAGATGTATTTTGTAGATCAACTAATTTTCCAGGTGGAGACAAACTTGGCTTCTTTTAAACTACAGATACTTGCTGAGTTTGTTATAGGATACAATTGACTATTTCAGCAATCAAATTCCTGTAAATTGCAATAAAACTTACTATCAGGCAAATTATTTTTGTTTTGTTGATTTAACAAGTGTATGATTTGCACTGTTTACAAAGCTGAGTTTTATCCAAGTAGATGTGATGGTGCAAGCTTACCACAGAGATCAAGTGCTACTCAAGGAGCAGAAAATATCCTCTAGTGAGCTTTTTGCGTTTGGCGAAATTAAAGGGACATATTTATTTAAACAGTTCACAGCTTAACCAGAGGGAATGCTTCTGCTTGGGCTAAGCAGTTGAAATAGTAATAGCAAACTCTTAATAGGTAAGTCAGTGTTACATTAATTCAGCTGCAGTTCACGTTGCACAGCTTGACCTTTAGCACTACAACTGAAATACTCTGTTCAGCTTCAGTTAGAAGAATTTTTTTCTTCAACCTGTGCTTATGACAAAATCTCATTACCAGTGATGGTGTTACCTGGTTTTCCCATGATGCACAAATTGTCCATGATGTACTGTCTGTATTGCATGCAGACATATCCAAGAGGAAAAAAAGAATTTGAATGCTTAGTGTTGCCTTTAAAATGGATAAGCATCATAAACGTCATACTCTTTTACAGTTAAACTCTGCACAGAGCCCATTTTGGTAAACAGTGAAACGTTTGCAGGTATTTTCTTGCTTAATACCCTGAAACGGTGATAATCTCCGGCTGTTGGATGTCAAAATTTTGAAATGTTTTAAATATATTTGCCATATATAGCTGTGTTTCAGCAGCACACAGACTGGTAACAATTGTTGAAATTGCATTTTTCGTACTTAACTTTAGATCCTTAGGAGCCTAAGTTAGAGACCAAGGCCATATCTCTATTAAGTAATAAAATATTGTTTGCTCTGTGGCTTCAAACGCAAGCGACGCATCACAATTCACGTCTGTACCTCTAACCTCTCCTCCCTTCAAAGGCAGGATGGCCCCATCCTCGCTGGCTGCTGGGAACTGTCCCTGCCCTATGCTGTCCCCAAACTCTGCCTGGGCTTTGGTGAGGAGAGACTAACTGGCATGGGACAGAACTGTGTCAGGAGCTGTGCTAGCAGTTCCAGAGTGTGGCTGGGGCAGGCTGGGACCCCGCACTGTGCCATAGTCCTCCTTGCTTTATGGGAGAAGACAAAGCCCGACCGCCCAGGCTCCCTCTGCAGCTGGGGGTAGAGAGGGAAGAGACAATTTCAAAGGGCAGTTCTGGTCCAGGAATGGGTAGAATTGCTCTCTGGAAGTGCTTAGCTCTCTTCAGTGACTACAGGGGAACCAGAGCCCCATGTCTGCGTCCTGTAAGTGCCTAAAGATATATGGGATGAATTCAGAACATGAAAAGGGATCCAAGTGTATTTTTGTATAAAGTCTCATGTCAGGAGAGAGAGTTCTTTTGGGCAAAAAGAGAACACATCAAGCACTAGATTTGCTTTAATACTCACCTGCCAAGCAGACTTCATATACACATCAGTGCAGTAAGCAGAGTTTATATGTTTTGTGCTGACTACAGAGCAGTAACTGAAACACAAATATCTTGCAGCTCTTTGCTGATCAGTTCCAAACAGAACTGTTTATTTTTAGCAGAGTCACATCAGCCTAAATGGTAAGAAGGCACAGGGTTCACAGTCTCAAGGTAGCCGGCTTTGCATATTACTGTACTGTCCCATACACATATAGGGCCCCAGCATGTCTGTATGTAATGTGTACAGTTGAATTGCAATTAATGTGAAGCACAGTTAATATGTATTACCCAAAATTTTGGGAGTGCTTTGAGTACCAGAGTTCTGAGACATGTAGGCATAGGCAAGCTTAGGAAGTGTGGGTTAGATGAATGGACAGTGGGGTGGATTGAAAACTGGCTGGCAGATAGAGCTCAGAGGGTTGTGATTAGTGGCACAGAGTCTAGTTGGAGGTCTGTGACAAGTGGTGTTCCCCAGGGGTCAGTACTGGGTCCAGTCCTGTTCAACATATTCATCAGTGACCTGGATGAAGGGATAGAGTGTACCATCAGCAAGTTTGCTGATGACACAAAACTGGGAGGGGTGGCTGACACACCAGAAGGCCGTGCTGCCATTCAGCGCAACCTGGACAGGCTGGAGAGTTGGGCAGAGAGAAAGCTAATGTAGTTCAAAAAGGGCAAGTGTAACTTGGAGAGGAATAACTTCATGCACCAGTACAGGTTAGGGGTTTGCCTACTGGAAACCAGCTCTTTGGAAAGGGACCTGGGAGTCCTGGTGGACAACAGGATGACCATGAGCCAGCAATGTGTCCTTGTGGCCAAGAAGGCCAATGGCATCCTGGGGTGCATCAAGAGGATTGTGGCAAGCAGGTCATGGGAGGTTACGCTCCCCCTCTACTCTGCCCTGGTGAGACCGCATCTGGAGTACTGTGTCCAGTTCTGGGCTTCCCAATTCAAGAAGGACAGGGAAATGCTGGAGAGGGTACAGCAAAGGGCTACAAAGATGATTAGAGGACTGGAACATCTTTCGTATGAGAAAAGGCTGAGGGACTTGGCTCTTTTTAGTCTGGAGAAGATTGAGGAGGGACCTCATCAATGCTTACAAATATTTAAAGGGAGGGTGCCGGGAAGATGGCACCAGTCTTTTTGCAGTGGTGCCCAGTGATGGGACAAGAGGTAATGGGCACAAACTTGACCATAGGAAGTTCCATCTAAACATGAGGAGGAACTCATGTGGCAGAGCACTGGAACAGGCTGCCCAGAGAGGTGGTGGAGTCTCCGACTCTGGAGACATTCCAATCCCGCCTGGACACCATCCTGTGCAACCTGCTCTAGGTGAACCTGCTCTGGCAAGGGGGTTGGACTAGATGATCTCCAGAGGTCCCTTCCAACCCCTGTGATTCTGTAGCTGCCAGTGTTTTTTTTCTGTGATAAAATGGTCTCTGTTCGCTTGATTTTTGTCACATATGCCTGTCCTAACCTTAATATAGTGAAACCTCTTTCAACAATGCCGACTGTGTTCTGTAACAGAGGGAGGATGTTAAGATAAATTCCAGTTAGTGATGCCTCAGTGTACATAGCAGATCTATAGATAACCCAGAACCATTTTAAACCTGAATCTGAAGACATGCTTTTTGTCTCACAGATTTTGCCGTTTTGAAAAAGCCCCTCTTTCCTTTAGTAGTTTTTGTTTTGAGCTTTCAGTGGCTTCAGTATGAGCCTAAATCTAGGATGTGAGATGTGTGAAAACTTTTGTAGTTCATTACTTTGATCTTCATAAAAATGGGGCTCTTGCTTTTCTGCAAAATCCAGACATCTGTATATATGCAAGGCTCAGAATTTGGCAGGAAGTCTCTATATGTGAATTACCTAGTTTTTACCATGCTGGAGGATTTTACAGAGGAACACAGCAAGAGTTTCTTGTCTTATTGGACAGCTTTCTCTTGAGGTGTATTGCCTCCTGGATTTTGATCTGAATGTGTATCTGATTTCTTTGCAGTTTCTCAGCACCCTCTTTGCCCCTTTAAATTTTGTGATGGAAAAAGTAGAAAGTATCCTGCCCTCCAGTCTGTGGCACCAGCTGACGAGGATCTAGGGAGCACGCCTGCTGACTGACTGCCATGACATCTTCTGTGCCAACTTTCTGTTGACCACAAGAAAGCATGATAAAAAAGGGAAGCAGTTCTAAGACTTAAAAACTCTTCATGGATTGTCTGTTCTCATATAAAAACTGTTTTGTTGTACAAAATACATTGATGTTAGGTTCTATTATATTTTGCCTTCAGAAAAGAAAAACTTAAAAATAAACTTTTGTGTATTGCAGCATTGCTGTCTTTTGGCTTCTTCTTCAAAGCTGAGGTTGTACTTTGTGTTCTTAAATGTGTGGTGTATCTGCTTCACCACAGCTAGGGCTAGGCTTTCCATTCAGTTAATGAAAAAATACTATTAACTTTACAATTAAGCAATGGTATCACTGCCTTTTCTTCTGGAGTTCAATTAGGGTCAAGCCCTCACCGCTACAGACAGTCTAGACGGGGCTTCTAGACAGTTAAAGCTCTTGCTTAAAGCAGCTTTAGGCTCTCCAGGCAGTTTGGATGGCACATTGGTCTTCTGATTCCCATCCCTGCACAGAGGCCAGTTTTATCCTCATTTGAATTTTCAAAAAGGCCACGTACTTGACAGATTTTCTTCACACCACTGTTATTTCAAGTACCTCCAGAAGCTCCATGCTTTGTTCTCTGTCTACAGAACAAAGCATAAGTAATGGCAGAGAACTGAAGACAAATTTACCTGCAGTGAGTGATTGTTGCATTGTTGCATTCATGCTTTTACATATTTCTTGCTGAGTTTTTATTGCATTACTAGTATTTGTCAAGTATGAAAAAGCAGGTACTTTTTCCTGTACAGGTTAAACATCAGCATTATAAACTGTTGCTTGAGACCAGAAGCTCATTAGCAAAATTGGTGTTAGTTCATGCACAATTAATAGAGAGGTTGGTGTTTCGTCATTAGTGCTTACCTCAGGAAATCTTATCCTTGTGCTGGGAGAGGTTTAGACAAAGTATTCATTTATGACTTAGCCACCGTAGATGGAAACTTCCTGCAGACACCTCTGCTAATGCACGAGGCCAGCTCTAAGATCACAAATTTGATCTGGAAGTTGAAGCAAGTAGTCCTGTCTGTCAAGAATTCAAAGTGCATCCTTACAGATGCCTCAAGGATTTATTTTTTTTTCAAGTCTTCTCCCAGATAAGGAAGCATAAACCCGATGCAGCGGATCAGAAATGCCACTTTGCCGATTCAACTTTGCTGTTCTTCCAAATCTGCTGAGCAGCTTGAGGGGCTGTGATCACCAAGCAGTTAAGTTTGTTTATCAAGGAGGAAATGAGTGAGCAAAGATAAACCTCCTATTATTTGAGTTGGTGTAAAAGGGAAGTTTTTCTTAACAGCAGGAGATGGCAATGTAATGGCATCACATTGGTTTTTGTCCTCTTGAGCACAGATACGCTAGTCAACATAGAAGAAAGATTTTTGTCCAAGTGAGCAATGGTACTGCATTAAAGCAAACACTACTGTGCTATGAGGAAAAAAGACAGCCCCACACCAGGAGAGATCAACTGTAAGAATGAGGCCTGGGGGAAGAGATAGAAGATGAGAGCACCCCATGGCTAAGTGTTAAAACTGGTGAGGTGTGTCGCTGTTGGGGATTTCCATACAGGTTTTTCATCTCTGGCCATTATTCCTGCAAAACAATTCACTGTAATGTTGAAATTCGTGTGGCTTACATTTAATGTGGGATGTGGCATAAGATTAGAGGTAGTGGATGCCTAGTGGACAGCATGTGGAAGTGTGAAATGGGCTAATAGTTGTGTTCTTGGCTTTGTGTCTACGTCGCTAGAACAGCCACAGACAACACCTTTACAGCAGGTGCTCCTGTGTGTCTGTAGCTGTAAAACTAGGGGCAACCATATTCATGCATTTGCCTCACAACAGCACTGTCAGAATTATTTAAGGTTGGTGGAAATCAGGAATAGTCAGCTCTTGTCCTGTGCTGCTTTGTGTCGCTTATTCCCAGCCACCTCAAAAACCTTTCAAAGTTCATTTATATATACCCTACATTTCAAAAGAACAAATTGGTGATTAACAGTCCTAATATGTAAATGTGTTTGTATATCAGTGTATATCAGCTATATACAAATGTCTGTATTTGTCAGCAACTAAGGTAGTAGTTTGGCCTTCTGTTAGAAGAAGAGATAATGTGAATTATGATCTGTGTGGGAACTACTATCTGTAATAATCTGATGAAAAGGAATGCTTAACTCCTGGAAGAATCAGATCCTTCCTTTGAACTATGGGGAACTTCCAGGAACTCAAAAATATCTTTATGCAATTCTATTTCTACTATTTCTAGTATCCATCTCCCTGATAAGCAGTAACGAGCCATGGATTTTATCTAGAAAATAGCTCTTTAGCTTTAATTATAATTCTAGGCATCTGGGAGACTAGGCAAGTCAGACAAAGGGATTTTCTTCTTCATCGGGCAGAGTTTGTTGCCTTAGGCTTTTCTGCCTCTGACATGTTTTCTGTGAAGTTCAGCATGGCTTAGATCAAAAGGCAAAGACAGCCCGTGATTATAATGATGGAAAACCTCTGCCTTAGTGTGGAGATGAGCCTTCTGGAAATCTAGTTCAGATAATAACTCATCCGAATCTTCAGTTTGCAGATTTGGGGGGGGGGGCAGGGGGGCTTTTTAACTCTAAATGTTAACAGTTCCTGTTTTTTTCTTTGAAGACAACCTAATACAATTTTGGATGCACACTATCTCTTTACACTATAACCTGCATAGGAAAAAAAAAAGGAGAGAAGCCCAGGTATGTCAGGTAAGTCAAGCTGACCACCTCTGGCCCTCCCACCGGGTAGATTTACAGCTGCTCCAAGGCGAGAGCCACACTCCAAGAGGTGCGTGCTGCACCTGAGGGAAGGCTGTTGTTTTCTCTTGTTGTTAATCATTTGCTGTGATTTGGTGAGAATACCAAATAGAGCGACTCTGATTTTTCAGTGGGATAGCATAGAAGTCGTTACCCCAGTAGAAAGGAGGAAAAATATCAGGAGTTTCCCTATGTTGCAGAAGCCTACAGAGGGTAAACGTCCGAAGGAAGCTGTACTCCTCGCACACACCCCTTCACACCCGGTGTGGCTGTCACCGCATGGGGAGCTTGAAAACCTCAGCGGCTCTAGTGAAGGCAGAGTGTGCAAGGTAGCTCCTGGCCCCATATGCCACCCGGCTTCCTGCAAGGGTTCTGCCCAGTTCCCACCACCGAGGGAGCAGAGAGGCACTCCTGGAACAACGAAGGAGGAGCAGTCAATATATTGATTTATATGCATTTGCTTCTTTCACACAAGAGAAGATCTTACATTATGAAGTCACAGCCATTTAATCAAGCGAATGAGCTCTTACACAAAGATAAACGACCCACACATTTGTGGTTACAGCCCATGAACTGCTGCTGAAATTATTATTTCAGATAATAATACAAGTTCATTGGTGTCATTTGAAGTGGCAGGAGAAACCTGCAGGCTTTTGGATATTACCACAAAACCACCCCTGCCCTCAGAGGTGGCCATCACCTGCACGTGAAGGCTGTAGCCCTTCCTAAGAGCAGGGGGCAAAACCCACAGAGGTGAGCAAGTGTTGGTACGCTTCATGCTGCCACACTGGATTAAGAGCCATTTTTTTCCTGGTGAAAGCACCCTCCCCAGCCCAAAAACTGTGTGACCTCCAGTAATCCCCAATAAAACATTCATTTCCCCTTTGCCACTGTACATCGAGTCCCACGAGAGGCTGGGCACGAAGCCTGCAGGCAGGGACCCACCGGCTGCCTGCCTGCCTGCCGAATGCAGGTGTGATTTGGGCATCCAGACTGAGTGCCCTTCAGCAGCTGTGCAGCACAGTACCAGAAATGTGGTATTTTATTGCTAATTCTCACCTGCAAAGGCGGTTACCCAGGGGTGGGAGGTGAGGGTGAGATGCACAAATTGGGTTTAGTTTTGCAGGGAAAAAGCAACCCAACAGTCTCCCGAGCTACAATACCCACGTGCCGTAGCATACACCACCAGTCCTAAAAGTCATTCCCTTTTTAGTCATTTAATCATTCCTGGTCTTTTACCTCATTTTCCATGAGGTAAAAGAAAATCACACTTTTTTTTCATGTGATTTCTCCTAAAACAGCTCAATATGCTTCTTAGGGTTAAGTTTGTAAAAAAAGAAAATAGTGGGAACGATCCCAAAAAGCTTGGCAGGCTAACAGCATTTCAGAACGCTGCTAAATTCTGATTTCATGCAGCAAAAGGGAACTCCCTCAAGAAAATTGGCCTGCATATTTAAAAAAAAAATAATCCTACGACCTTTTGCCTCAGCTAACATTATTCTGACACTAAAATGTCTACCTAGGGACAGCTGTTTCCTCTTCATGATTAAATACATGAATAAATTTATTCCATAGAACAAAATACAGGATTATTTCATTTGCCTTGCCTGATTTCTGGGGTTTTTTTTTTCCCCTCCTTTTTTTTTTTTTTCCTTTATTTGATTAGCTGAAGGTCAAGGAGGTGCCTTTCCTAGCAATATTTACATCTCTGAGCATCTTTTCCCATCAAGAAATAGCAAAAGCTCCCCGGAGTGCTTTCTTCATGGAGGCAGCAGAAATGCTTACAGCTGTAAGAAGCCTACCTTGAGCTCTTTAAAAAAAATTCATACATATAGCAAAAAATTTAATCAAATAATTGGCCGGCTCAGCTGTTACACATTCGTTGTGCTGAAAAATACTCTGGTTTTCCTCTGGTAAAGCAGGTCTGGGTGGGGGGGGACGGGTGGCATTGCAGCTTATTAATACAGCACTTGTGTGGAATATAAAATCCAGGCTGCTGTGCACCTTTGGTGGGCCCACTGCTAAATGGGGCAGGGAACCTGGTGACAAAGGACACCAAAAAGGCCAAGGTACTCAATGCCACCATTTTCCCAGTCTTACTGGTAAGAGCAGCCTTCAGGAACCACGGGCCCCTGAGACCAGGGGGAAGTTTAGTGCAAGAAGACACACTTTGGTGGAGGAGGACCAGGTTGGGGAACAAAAGTTCCACCTTCAGTATAATGACCCCAAAACACTTTACCTGGGACTGCAGAGTTCAGGTGGGTTTGTTTTCTGTTGTGTTAACCAAATGATGGAGTTAAGAAGTGATCTGATTTTATTACCTTTCATTCAATTTCCTAGAACAAGATCCCTTCCTTTTTTTCCAGAACACTGAAATATTTTCTGCATGATTACATGGTGAATTTGTAGACTACTCAAAGGGTCTCTGAATCCTTCAAAACACCTGGCACAAAAAAAATTTAAAAATATTATACTGCTTTTAAGTTCTTTAAGTTTGAGGCTTAAAATGGGATATTGCTCAGGCTGTGAACTACATGTGGATTTAATTTCACAATGAAATCCTAATAAAATTTCTCCTTGGGGCTCACCTTTAAATACAGTTAGGTGTGAATTTTTCCTTATGCAGCCCAGAGCCAGAATTACCAGCAGTAATAAGGCCAAGAGTATAACCACTGAACTGAGCGTGTATACGTATATACACACTGTACACTAACACGATGACAGGGCTCTTCCCACCAGCAGTCGGTTTATACCCAGAAGCGTGATTATTCTAACTGTGATCATTACATTAATGCCATGTACAGTAACTGAAACATTATCTTATTGTCCAAATAAATACCTTTCTGGATCCTCCTAAGCTTTTAATGCCAGCTGTGCTTTCTGGAGGTGACTTGCCCATTTAAATGACACAAACTTTTTCCAAAGCCTTTCAGATATAAATGACTGCTCTCTCAAGACCACTGATTGCAAAACCCCATTCTTTTTAAGTACTCTTTTTAAAAAAAAAAACATAACCAGACTACTCACTTTATGGCCACGGTACACTACTTGTATATTACTTTTTCATGCACTATTTGTACCTGCTAGGGTTCCTCCAGTCTTTCTCATTTTCATGTGGAAATTTTACCTACATCTTCAGTATGCTTGTCACCCATTCAGCCTCCTTTTCCTACATTATTTTTTTTCATTACCTTGCCTGTCTCTGCACTTCATGGGTGCTTTTCCACAGCCTTATTAGACTTACCAGCACAGGACCCATCTTTCGTCTTGGCTCATTTGCTGGTCTGTGCTCTGAGGAGAGAGGGCTGGTCCTTCTCTGACCCAGCTCCTCTCCCGTTGAGGCTGCGATTTCTAGCCCTGGTGAGCCTGCACATCTTTCCAGCACTTTGCCGTTTTGTGCTGATCCCAGGCCAGCATAATGACCTGGCACAACCTGTACCTGCCTCCGTCAAGGGCCAATGCAGCCCTAATCACGGGCCTAAGTTTTTGCGGAAAGTATTCAGAGAAAATCTCATTTGGAAGTCCCCATCTGAATAGAAAACATCACTCTGAACACATTTAATAGATTTATTAAATTTAAAAGAACATAAAAGTTGATAGATTCTTTAGAAACCAAATCATTACTGAGACAAAGTATAGCCTTCTCCATCAGCTTTCTGCAAATGTTTTTCTGTTTATTCAGTAAGTGAAAAACAGGAAACCTTACCCTCAGGGAGTTGAGTGTCCTATACCCAGCTCTCACTGGGCTGAGAAACAAATTTCTTCGATCCTTCAGATCACAAAAAAACTCAGCAGTTAGTATTAATGACCTTTTAAAAGCTTTTAAGGCAAGTTTTCACAAATATATAACTAAGACATTTGCTTTGACTCTTTAATAGCTTATGAAAATGTTGTGGTTGAATATATTTCCTACAGCTTCCTTTTTGCTTTTCACCATGGGCCCATTTCTGCCCGACGGGAAGCCACAGGGTGCTAACAGCAGCCAGGGTGGCCCCAGATAACCCAAAGGACAGCAGCCGGGCCACCCCACTGCAAACTCCAGTCCACCAGGGATGGACAAACACCCCTCCTGTAAAGAGTTTCACTCAGCCTGGAGCCAAATTTTTCTCTCATGGAGGAATCACCAGCTGGTGCTCAAACTCCTGAGCACTTCAGTATTCAGGGCACAACTGTGACCAGCACAAGATCCTTTGGAAGATGCTTGAGCAAGCTCAGCCACATAGTTGGTGGTGGTCTTGTAAGAAACGCCCCATCTTTGTGTCTTGCTGCGTTTCTGATGGCAGGAATAACTTGCCGCAAGGAGTCCAGAGGACAGTTGCGTGGTGGTTGGAAGAGCGCTGGCAGAAGTACGTCCTTCCAGAGCTGCATCAGTTTATGCACAGACAACTCTGCAGCAACGCCGTCATGCAGAAATGGGAAGCGAATGCTGCAGAGTTTGTATTAATTATTCAGCAGCTTCTGTGCAATGAAAGACAAAGGCAAAAATGGTGTAAAAGTAGAGAAGACCTCGGATGCATTTCCTGCATGGACCAGGAAGAGCAAAGGCTGTGGTCCTGGTGCATCATGTCCGGGAGATCCAGCCAGCACTCTTTGGCGCTTTGCAGGTGTGAATATCTACCACTTCTAGGCAGTCCTGGCAGCGCACAGCACAACACCAGTGGAATTTGCACTCGCATTTTGTCATTCTGCTGACACGGGAGGTGTCGTAGCCTCTCCCGCAGCACATCACTTCACAGCTGTCCATACCGCGAGAAGTCTGGTTACAAACCCGACCAGCTGTCCCAAGGGACCCTACAAAGGAAGCGCAGGAAAGGTCAGGAAGGACAGAAAGCATATGAAAACAGGGGTAGGAAATGTAATTTGCAATGTATTAGATCCTTCAATATCATATCACCTGGGATTCAATATCAAGCCAGAGAAATGCCTATGATAAGGTAAAATTTCACTCAAATTCTCAAATCTATCCTGGAAATCTGCTTTGGAGATGAGAAGGAGTCAAATGGACCAAATACTTCAAGGATCTGCCTGATTCTTTTAGTATCATTGTGCTTTGCTTCATCTTTCTGTAGCACCCCTTTCCTCTCCAGGGAGCAGATTCCCTGCCCGAGGCAGCCGTGCAGCCCCCTCCTGCCCGCTGTGTCCAGTCCCCCACGGCTGCATGAAATGGGGCACCCAGGAGGAGCACCCCCCCGGGTGCTTGGGAGCTCAGGGGCTCTGCACGGGAGCTCTGGGTGGGCCGGGGAGGGCTGAGAAAGAGGAGACCACTAAATTTGGTGGCTGCAAGGGACGCGATGGGCAGAGTAACGGTGCTGCCAGTGGTTGAAGTCTTTGCAGAAGCGAGTGTAGAAGCACCCCAACTGCTTGGCATCGCTGCAGCCTCCACCCATGGCCCCCAGGCCCACCAGTTCAGGTGGCAGCTGAAGAGCAGCTGCTCTGTGCCACCTCTCATCTCTGCGGGGTAAACACAAAGGGTTCTTCTCCTCTTTCTTGACAGAGGTTAGAAGAAACGAATTTGCAGTCTGCTGTGGACCAAAGGAGGGGTAGGGGAACACACCCCACCTCCTTCTATTCTTAAAATCTCTCCGGAGTAGCCAAAATGCCTCTGCCCATCTCCACGTGGCACAAAATGGCTCTTTAAGGCATGTCTTAGCCCAAACAGTTACTATACCACATAGGAGCTGCTGCTCATCTAATACCACCTTATCTTAGGATCTATACCACAGCTGTTGACATTATTATTATCCATCTGAAAACTTCATGAATACTCATTGCTTCACCTAATTTCTCATGTATTGCTATTATAAATCAATATCAGGTATAGCCATGAGATGAACATTGTTCTGGCATTTTCCCAATTATAGCTCCATTCTTCTGTTCTTGGGCAAAATGAGAGTCCCTAAATATTGACTGTGATCATTAAATTAAACATTATGGAAACATTTTATAAAGCGTATTCATAAACACAAACAGTTTATCTTCTTAAAGAAAAAAAAATACATGCAGACATTAATTCAAACCAGCAAACCACTTCATTAATAAAAATTAAACTGTATTAGCCTGTAATTACGAAAAATGTAAGCTGCACTCTTTTTTTTCCCCCATGGTGCATGTATGGTTGTCCATACCACCACTGCTGTATTGAGCACTTCACAATGTACAAGCATCCCTTGTTCCTCCGTCCCCTGCTGTCCCCGGCACCAGGGAGACTTCATGTCTGTTCGGGCCTGGGCCCAGACACTAAGGCAGCGAGTGGTCTCAGGCACTTGAGTAAAGTCACCTTCTCAGACTGCGGTTTTATGTGTGACCAACACACAATTTAAGGCTCTTAGCCACAGTGGGGGAAATTTTGTTCTTCTCGCACCTAAGGCAGCACAAGCTTCAACTGCTGCCTTGGAGGAGTGTTTCAGTCATGGAATCATAGAACGGTTAGCGTTGGAAGGAACCTTGAAGATCACCTAGTTGCACTGCCCCCTGCAGAGACACCTTTCACAGGATCAGGTTGCTCAAAGCCCCATCCAACCTGGCCTCGAACTCTTCCAGGGATGGGGCATCCACAACTTCCCTGGAAAACCTGTTCCAGTGTCTCACCACCCAAGAAGTCCCTGGAAGTCATCTCAGCCTTCTCTCCCATAGCTTATATTCCTGTATTTATTTAAATATTAATTGGGCCAGAGGTAGAAATATACACCTGGAAAGCTTCAATATCAAATCGCTGGTCCAGGTCTGCTGGGGGCAGAGCAGAAGGGTGTTGCATGGCCGCCTGCCCCCTGGGCTCAGCGAGTGCCCATGGCCGCCTGTCCCAGGAGTCGCTCGCCAGCTGCTGCCCATGGCGGAGACACCGGCCCTGGCTTGGGGGTCCTGAGCTACAAAGATGCTGCAGCACCGACCAAGCAGAGACTTGCTGAGCCACCTGAGAGGGAAAAGGCAGAGGGAGGAGAAGACATGCTGAACAGAGCCAGTGATGGGCTCCTACACCTGCAGCCTGGTGAATCCCAGACCTCCTCGGGGTCCGAGCCTGCTCATGCTGCTGCCCATGCTTTGCGTAGCATCCTTGGGGAGGCAGCTGAAGAGCACTTTAAAGTCAAGTTCTCAAACCAGGACACTCTGCTATTAGCAGAGCAGCTTACATTGATGTAAAAACCAGTGACGTGTTGCATCAGGCATGCCCTGTACCAGGAACTGGCAGCAACTCCCAGTCTCCTGTCCCCGCAGCCAGTGATGGCACCTGAATCCCATCCCATTCAGGGGGTCCCAGGGAGGAGGAGGAGAGATCCTACCAGCAATGACCTACATGGGCATACACCACCCCTAGCAAGCCCTCTGCCACGCAGCTCTCCCTGCAAGGCCAGCTGCACCGGGGCAACCTGCACAATGGGCAAAGCAGTGATGCCAAAAGGTCTTTCCCAGATCCTTTTTCCAGGAATTGCTCCACACTGGGAGAGAGAGACTTCCAGTGGCCTCTGGTGCCCCTGATCTAGGCAGGGACAAGGGCTCAGGAGGATGCAGAGCTACCTGGTTTGACTGTGGTCCCATAGGAAAGCAAATCAAACCCTGTTTCCTGGCTGCCATGTTCTCCTCCATCCACAAGGCTGTGCAAACAGTTGGGACACCAACGTAAGTGCTGGTGTTTGTGTCAGCCCACAGCAATATCCATCGCGTCCCAGACTGTGCAAAATACAACTGAATAACCACTTTTGTAGGGGCTTGTCCTGCCCTCTCTGCTTAAACAAAAAAAAAACTACAAAGGCCAAGCTTGCGACTCATATGATTAATGTCCTCATTAGGAATTTGGTGTGAATTCTTGCTTACCTCCCTGCACGGGCTCCCCCGCACCTCCCTTCCTCTGTGTGCTGCTTCACCCCACTGATGGGGCCCAGCCCCAAAGTCCCGGAGTGCCTGGGCTGCCTAACGCAGCATGCCTAGGACAATAATCTCCAACAACCACGAATTGGGTTAGACTTCAAACCACTTGGTGCTTCGCTTTCTGCACATGATTCACGTGAAACAAGCCGGACACTCGATAGCCTTCGCTGTGCCACCATCGCGCAGCGGCCAGCCAGGTGTCACTCCTCCAGTGGAGGCAAGGAAAGCCACTCTCCACCTCAGCGCATCTCCTGACCAGGAGCAGAGTGGGGCCATGCCACTGGGCTCCTGGGGTGGAAGGAAGACCCCATGTCCCTCTCCACATAAGGACAGGCGCGGGGCATCACACCCACTGTGATGAGGTGCAGGAGCTGCCCCAGGAAGGTCTGACCGCATTCCTCAGCCAAGGCACAGGTTAGTTTCCAACTCCGAAGTTCTCATTTCCAAATGTTTGGGGAAACCACACAGCAGCGAAGGAGAACTTTCGTGGGATACGCCCACTGGTTTCAATGGAAGCTTTGCCACTGACTTCAAAACCAAAATTATTTCATCCCCTAACAGCTAGTCAGAAGCTGGTATCATCTGATACTGCCCACAATACAACATCAACATTTACTATGCCGCTAGGAGAGGAGACTAAATTATCCACAGAACGTGATGAAAGAGAAAACAGGCTGATGATAGAAAGGTTTGGTTTCTGAGCAAAATCAACTTTTTTGAAAAGTTCAAACAGCATCTTCAGCATCTCTGCAGCTTTGCTCCTGAGAAAGAAAACGAGCAATAACTGACAGCAAGCAGCCAGGCAAGTTACTGCACTCCTTGGTGGGTACTCACATACCCAGGTGATGAAGACAACAGAAGACACTCAACAAAATAAGGCAGAGTTTTCTGAGCTTTGCCTGCTAATGCACCTCCTCATCACTTAAGAGGCAGGAGTATGTTCTAACTTGTAAAAAGTTTTCATGCGACCTCTTTGTTTTCAGTTCAAGTTTCAGAATTGCCATGCCGACACACAACATTATACCTGCCAAAACATCCACAGCTTTTACTACTGCCAACTATACCGTCTGTACATGAAACTCTTGTTTCTTGGTTTGTACAGTTGTTTTCTTAAGCAAATATATGGTAAGTTGAAAAATACTTTTTCCTATTCCTAAAGCACTAAAATGAATTTATTCCTTTATAATGTGAGAATTCCCCTTCCATTTCTACTGATTAAAAATCTGGCTTCAAGCAATAAAGTTCATTATTTGACTTTCACCTAAAAAAAAAAAAAAGCAGTGAAATCCTCAATAACAATAAACTACCTTCCACAGAAGCATTTGCGGAGGGGGGAAAAAAACCGAACCTAACCCAGAAAAGTAGCTCTGAAGTTACTTGTTGAATCAAGAAAGATTCACGTGTTCACATGGAACCTCTGTACGACACCGCTGGAGAGGACAGGCAGCGCGGGAAGCAGCCTTGTCTGGAGGGCTGGGATTTCCCAAGCCAGCAGCAAAGAGATGGCAACGTGCTGATAAAAGCAGCTTATCCAGATTCAGTTTAAAGAAGTGTCTCGCTCTAACTTCCAGAGCCACTGACAGCTGTCATAACCTCTCAGCTTCCAGAGGCTCTTGGGGCGATTGCGCTGCTCCCTTGCCGGCCGGTGCTTGGAGGAGAGCTGCCCTGATGGAAGTCATTGCAAGCTCTACCAGCAGCTTGCATGGGGCTGGGACTGCACCCAACGTGTTTGCAATGCATAAATGGGGAGATACAGGCCAAGAAGTCACACAGGGACTGCCTGTATGTGGCTAACCTCAGCGAGAAGTTTTTGACATAGATCAGGATTGGTTTCCCGCCATGGGTTACATACCTTAAGTCCTAACACCTCTTGCCCAACACCAATATTTGCAGGCTATACTTTAGTTTCACATTTTTCTTTCACTCTGGACGTGGCCCCATTCATCTCAAAAATGCAGCAAATGGTTTATGTGGTGCAGCAAGGGAAATAAATTAACAGAAAAATAATCCTGTGAAAGACCCGAAGCAGGTCACCCTGGGCATGTGGTTTGTCACCCGACACGCAGCTCCAGGGTGCTGCCCGTAGCACCGTACATGCATCTCTGCAGTGCTTTGCACCGGGACACCATGTGTGCAGGGTCCTCAGACACAGCTGCAGCACCCTATCTGCCTGTCAGGGACACAAGTGATGGCCACCACAATCCAGGTATGCAACCCACACCCTACACACAGGCAGTGACGCTGGCTTTGACAGTGCCCAAACCAGGACCATGTGAGTGTCGGGAGAAGCCTACTGATGACTTGAAGCACATGGCACAGGGGTTTGCAGCAAGTCCTGAGGGACTGCTGCAGCAGCCTGAGACCACCTGCACGGAGACACAACCTGCCTCTTTGCTCCACCACCACCTTCACACAGCTGAAGCCTTGTTGCTACTGGAACAGTTGCAAACAGTCAACATGTGCTCACCAATGCCATCCTGCAGCTCGCCCACCACCTCCACTTTGGTGTCCACGCCTGGGGACACAACATCCCGGCTCCATATGCACCACCTCAACACACGTAGCTGAGCTCATCTTGCTCTACACCGTTTGGTGGGGTCTCCATGCAGGAAGAGGCTTCACTCAAACACTGCCTAATTTTTTTGGTTGCTCTGTACAAATTAATTTTTAGTAAACCTGTTCTAAAATGTTTTCTTTTGCAGGAAGACGTTACACTGCTTTAATAGTCTCTGTGAACTACATCCTGTAACGAGGGGTCGGCCAGCAAGCTGGTGATGCCCACGCTACGGCTGCTCATGTGTTTATTCCTAAAGTCGTCTCTGCTTGTCCACTGGTACATTCAAAACATGATAAACTAGCAACGGCTTTCAATCAACCTAGCCTGCATGGATGGTCAAATAGCAATCTTTTAAAACTTAAAATACTTCTAACAGAAACTTATAAGCAACCAAGTAAGAGGGTTTTTTAGAGCGTTTTGGAGGTGAAGTAACACATTGCAGGTAAGACAGTATGTGTGACAGTGGGACTGGTGCTTGTGTAGCCATCACTTTAGCTCCCTTCACAGCTTTAGCATTTCTAACAGGTCTCTCCCTGTGCAGCCCTGGGTATACTTGTATTGGTTTTGGGAAGTGGAAATTTATGATAATATAAGGGAAGACCATGCAAAGTGTGGCAAAATTTGTCAGTTCATGACAAGGTTTTCAAAAGCCCTCTGGGATGTCCTACCTCTGTTTCTATCAAATTATGAGTACAAAATTGTGAGTAAAAATTATTTCAGCATCCATGTGAGCAGAGTTAATTTAATTCTGAAAAATCTTCCTTTGGTTCTTTTCTAAAAGTCATGAAAACTTAATGCTAGACCAGAGGTGGTCGGGCTCTTACATTCTCTTGCTATTGAGTTGCTGTTAGTGATTTCCACATACTATATCGCTCCCGAAATCAATGAGTCCTCTTTTGCTTCTAGGAAAAAAAAAAAAAAAACCAACACATTTTTCACGTTGTAGGGGTGATCCATGTATGTATGTCCAGCTGCCTCCCCTAGACAACCTGCCAGATCCAGTAGGGTGTATTCAGTCCCAGCACCCGCCGGTGGCTGCCCACCACCACAGAGAAGAGCCAGCACCAAAAGCTCCGATGGCAGAAGACGAGCGAGGTATGGGTTTTTTTGGCTAGGCCACTGATGATACAACACCTGAGCACCTTTAGTTTACTGGTTGGTATGTGTTAACATACCCAAGCCACAGAGGACACTGGCTTGGTCGTTATACAGTTTGTCAAGCTGTCTCCTGGACAAGTCACGATGCTTCATAAGGTTCGCTCTGGGAATCCTTCATTCAGTCCCAATACTAACCAATCATCTCCAGATAGTTGGGTTTTTTTTCCCTGAAGTACTAAATTGCTTGAATTCCCCAGAGAATGAAAGGCAGAATCGTATTCAAGGACATAGTAAAGCGCTGCGGTATTACATTTATCTGGCATTGAGATGCTCCCCACCTATTTCAAAACTCAGACCTCCATAATCTCATTTCCTTTCATTTAACAGGGCTGACACTTAGGAGCGCTCAACAGGGCAAACCAAAGGTAATAAAGAAAAAGTGCTGCTCAGCTGCTGAAATTACCTCTCTCAAAGCCAGGTCAGTTTTTGTTCGTCCGATTCTTTCTTTGCTCCATGCGACCAGCAGGGAACCCCATTAAAGGTGTACTGCAGCTTGCCAAAAATGTGCTCTTCCAAACAACCACATTCTCTGAATTCTGGGCAGCAAAGAAACACCGCCTCATCCACAGCCTTATCTTGAGCTAAGCCAAAGCACGTGTCAGACTCTGCCATCTCTGGGCAGGCTTGACAGCATCAGGCAAGCCCCCAAAATACACTGCAGTGAAAAATGCCCACTCTTCTCCACGAGAACAAGACTGACAGATAAGATTAGGTTTAGTACAAACAGATTATTAAACGGCTTTTTGACATAGAGGTGGACCACAGACAGGCTCTCTTTTTTGGGGGAAAGAAATCACGATTTTTACAATGAAATCAAGATTTTTACGATGAAATCATGATTTTTACAATGAATGAGGCAACTTCAAGAAATAAAGGTTTGAATAAATCCTAGTCTGCAAAGTCAGACTCCACACAATTCCACAAAATGCCCATTTATTCACTTGGATTAAAGTATTGGACTTTACAGTACCGATCACTATTCAAGGAACAGTGTATGTTTGTGCAGGTAATAAGCATCACCTGCAAAAGCCATAAATAACACCTAAAATTACCATGACTACTCAACTAACCAGAAACACTACACAACATAAGCATCCTGGATGAAATTCTGGGTTCACTGAAGTCAATAGTACATGACCAGGATTTCACATATTGTTCTTATTTAAGTACAGTTGTTTTGCAATGCTTATTCCAAGTAAACTTGGATTGTAAATAGGCAGCGGTGCCAAAAAAGAGTTGAGCTGCATTGCTATCCAGATACCGACAGATATGTCATAGCGGGTGCAATCTGGTACATTATACAACCTATTAATTAGTTCCACAACATCTTTCATACATTACTCACTCTGGCTCTCTTTTCAAAATTTCTGGTTTTCTAGTTGCTAGTCTTTAATTGCCACATCAGGAAATACTATACACAGGTCAGGAACCGTTAGCAGGATTCCTGTTGCCTGGCAATGCCTCGAATCCTGTAACACTGTTAAGTGTTTCTCTATTGAAATCTCTGAAAGCAGAAAAATTCAGTGTTAATAGCAGCCCTGAAACTTTTCCTCTTCCCACTGGGGCTGGCAGGACTCTTCAGAAAATGTGATGGTTATCACGGATGGAGCCAACGCTGTCTCGTAAAGAGGAACAAACAGCTGTGTCACTCCATGCAGTGGGCTGTGCCCCACCAACCTCTACTCTTTCATCCACCTGCACGTCCTCCAGCTGCCTTGCACCACCTTACCGATAGCTGCATTGACTGGTGCAAGCATGGTTTGCACCAAGCTGCCGTGCCTCCCACATTACGGATGGGGAGAGGTGTGTCTACATCTAGGGGTTCCATGGGCCACAGTGAGCTGCGGGGAATGTGCCGATAAAGGAGGACACCGGTCTCTTGGGAGCGTGCAGCAGTAGCGTAACGATACGGAAGAGAAGCAAAGCAACAGGAGGTGGTATCGTAGGGACATCATGGGACTTGGGGCTGCTGTAGTTACATCTGGCAGCTCCGGAGTAGCTGTGTGGTACAAGGATGTATGTGTAGGGTACGGACCTGCCTCCACAGCGTAACTCAAACTTGTCCCAAAAGCAGCTTTTGCCTTGCAGAGTCTCCAGGGCTCCATAGCATCTGGAAGAAACTGCTGAATTATGTTAGAACAACTGGCTGTCGTACATCTAGGCACATCAAGGAGCTATTGTTCTTGTACAGAGCTGTCCTTCCAAAACATCTTCCTGCCTGTTTCCTGCTGGTTACATGCATGGATTTGTATAGAGATATATACACACTCAATAATAATAATAATTTTGGACCTTCCAGGTACAAATGTCTGAAATAAAACCATTCATGTGTAATGATAGAGGCTTACCTACATCCCTGTCCCTGATACAGTAGTCTGGAGAGCTTTCAAAGTATACCAGGTCATTCTTAGTTGGCTTCTTAAATCTCTTATTAGCCACAGTGAAACCCGTGCCATCTTGATTCATGACCACCTGAATCGCTCCATTGTATTTCTTCCACAGATAATCTCCTGTTTTCCTAAAGTCTGCCATGGCCAGCCAACAGGTCCTTAAAGTGCATGATCCACTCACACCGTGACATTTGCACTCCTGTTTCAAAAACCGCTTCACGGCCTGTTTAGAAACGCAGTAAAATACACACAGGTAAAACAAACCGCAATTATGCTTCTCAGCCCTTTTCCATTCATTCTGTAATGCCAGGCTTGCAATGGGTCTCCAAGTCACGGTCTGTAGTGACACCCACTGGTAGCAGCAAGTCATCCCCACATGGTTGGTCTGCTCTGGTTGGTAGACTCAACCATACACACAATCCTCCGGCTGGTGGGCTTACTTTCCCTGCTCCTGCCAGTCATCCCAAGGATTGAGACGGTCCGTAACTCTAGGACACGGACTGGACAGTAGGAAACCATCTGGGAAATGGACAGAATCACTCAGCCCCTTGGTAGGCAAAGTACCCCGTTTCCCCATCGTTCCAGCATCACCATGCTGACCCTCTCCAGCTCACCTTCATGAAGCTGCCCTTTGCCCTGAATAGTGCTTCAAATATTGCCTAGAAAGTCACAGGCATTTCATATTAAAATGATTTTGCATAAACTGTGCAAAGCATCGTACCTGGGCTAGGCATCAGATCTATGCAAAATTTTAAAATACGGTATTTTTAAAATGTTTATAAAGCTTTTAACAAACATTTTAGCATAAGACCTTCATTACCTTGCACTGGAGAGATCACCCTCATCATTCATTTAATGTCTGAATAGCATTAAAGCCATTTCAGCTTTATCTCAGTCATTTAAGCTATCGGTATGATGTTGGAGAACAACAGATGGGTTCATATACGATAAATAATTAATTCCTAATTCGGAAGATATGGTTATTTGATCTATAAATATTATGCCTTAAGGGTTCACGAAATATGAACATTTTAGAGTTTGTACAACAGGAACATGGGAGGAAGGTGAGAGAGGAAAGCTCCATGATTAGGAGTGACTGATGCACGGCGGGGTGCATTTTTCAGTCAAGCACTTAGTAATAAAGTGAGAATGAATTATAAAACCAAAGCACTTCTCGTTTTCTTTCTTTCCAACTTGTAAACAATTTGACTGCTTCAAAGAAGTCACCGACATTCCCACAGCCCCACTTTGTTGCCAATGGTACTATCGCAAAACTGGGATTCTGCTCAGAAAGGGATTTAAGCGGATGCTTGGTTTTAATTACCTGAGTAGAAATAAGTTAAACTACTTGTATGTTTAAAACAACTTGCTGGACTGAGGCGTGGAAGAGCAGAAGCAGCACACAGGGATGCAGGACTTTTTTTTTTTTAGTGATGTTCCTATACTGATGCACAGCATACTATTTTGTGTGATTCATATGGGATTATTATTTATTCAATGTATTTATAACTTAGTAAAATCTTAGTAGTCTGGTATTAAAAGAAACCTATCGACGTAGGCTTTCCCTTTTGGGGGTGAGAAAAAGCCAGGGGCACAGCTGGCCTTACCCAGATCCCAATGCCAGGCTCGTGGATGGGCTGAGGTGGTGAGGTCCCTGCAAAACTAAACATACTATTGCACTGTGGATAAAAAACGGCCTCCCTTTCTATAAAGCAGCTCCTAAAGCATATGAAAACGTGCTGATTATTTTTAATCAAATACATTTATTAAAGTCTCTTTTTCTTTTTTTCTTAAAGAAACAACCCACAAACTATGTGCTTACCAATACCGTCTTATTATTTGGCATATGTATTTTTTTAAACTTACTAATATACTCAACTATTTCAGAAAGTATTTCCCCGGTGGAGCAAGAGAGAGCGAGCATCTGTCGTTCCACCGGATTGGGCCAATCGGGCCCAAACCACGACGCTCGTTCACCCCTATAAAGCCTTTGCCTGTGTTGTGGACTGCGGTCTCTTTCGGACAGTAATATGAATGCAGCCATAGTATTGCATATGCATATCACCGAGCTGAATAGCCTCACCTGTCCATATTACATATTAATTACACCTGCTGGTAATAAACAGGTGGAGGAAAGATGCTGAAGGAGAAATATTTACCAGAAAAATCATCTATTTGCAGTACAATTCATTAAAATTGGATCTTTTCTTCTAACAAGGGCTAGTTAATACAGAACAATTTTACAGTCTATAAAGGGAACTTTTTAATACAAAAAGATCAGAATATGAACAATTTACTTCCTACTGAATGTATGTTAAGGAAAACCAAAGACAAGAAACAAGGAGTGTCTACAAATCATTTTAGCAGTGCTTGGTCTAGCACTGTAAAATATTTTTCTGTATTATTTCAGGTGCCGTGGATGCAGCAAATTTTGAGTATGTTTTGAACAATGAAACAGTGTATTCCAGTTTCACGCACCATCCTTACTATGTATAGCTACCACCGCAACATGTTAGGGCATGTATTCCTCAGCCCTTGCACCAACAGTGGGCGATACGCCTGGCAACTACTCCTTCTACTCACCTACAATAAAAAAGCAAAGACTCTTTTTGTTGAAATTCAGGAATGGTATTTTCCTACAAAGTTTAGAAAAGGGGGTTGGTTAGAGTAGGTTAAGCCCCAAGGTCAAGGCCCTTTGGAGGGACATGTATTTTGGATTTATTTTCTTAAAAAGTGAAGTAATTGTATTTTATTTCTGCTTATTCTGTGTTTAGGTTTACCATATGCATACAGGAATGGACAGGATGGGGTTTTTCTCCAATGCTATTCTGAATTTGCTCTTTAATAGTCAAGCCTGTTCTTCAGCGTGGTCTTCAGCCTCCCTTAGGAATTTCTGTTCTGTATTAACCAAAAGTAAAACTCCTCCACATACAAGGATTAGGCTCAAAACAAAACCTCCATCCAAATGGATCCTGCAACGTCTTGGGCTCGGGCTCAACTTCCCACAGGAGGGGCCATTGAACTGACTCAGACGGGAGCACTGCTAAGCATTGCCACTCGGTCCGTTTGGAGATCCCTGCCACCCTGAACCTCCAAGGGAGACAGAAACAGCATCTCAGGCTCCCGCTCATCCCATACTTCTCCCTAACTGCTGAGACCAGTCGGCAAGGGCCACCCGTTACCTGCCCCAGACCCGTGACAGCTCAGCGAGGGCATCTCAAGGTATCTGTTGGATGGACACCCACCTTCCTTCCAGCTCTGTTGTTGTGAAGGTTCATCAGCGCTCTTGCATCTTTTCCTTTCCGTTCTTTGGCATCTACGAAGGCTCTGGCAAATTTAATGCCGTAGTCGATGTTGTCACTGCAGCCACCCCAGTCAAAATGGCCCTTGCTGTCCCTGGCAGAGCCTTTCTTCTTGGGATCGCAGGAGCAGGATTTCAGCTCCCCTTGGCTACATGCCCTGGTGATGGCAAAAACAACTCCAGCAGAGGAGATGGCATGCACAAAAGCAGATTCCCGACTACCTGAAACAAAGAAGTCACTTTAAAAATCACTGGGGTAGTCAGCCTGAGTGGCTATCCTAACTCCAGCCACTTAGCCTGGACTTTTTTGCTGAGCAAAAGATAAAACTGGGCTGAAATCACACATTCCCTGGAGCCAGAATTAGTCATGGCTGAAACTTGGACCCCTCCCTGGTAAAAGCTCATCAATATAGTGTTAGAGTTGGAAAACATTAAACGTGTGCCTCTGATATTGATGAATATACCTTCACGGATCAGTCGTTTTGTACAGATATGTGAACAGGACAGCTGGTATTTCTATCGTGTTTCATCGATTTAGGAAAATATATGAAGTGCTATCTCAGAGATAGGTTTAAGAAATTATTAAATAGGGACACTGGAACAACATACACATTGCAAAATACTGCAAATAGCTCTAGAAACTAGCTTCTCCTCTTCTGAAGCACTCGGAATAAACTTTCCTGCTTAAAAGGCGGCAGGGAGAAATCTTGGGCGTTAGTTTCTGAAAAGAAGTTAAATTTAGGTTTTCTGCCTAGAACCAAGCCTGGTAACTGTAATCCACACAAACAAGTTCCATTAAATCAATGGCACTGCTTGTGTCATGCTTGAGGCAGGATTTGGCCTGGCAGCTGTGACTTCTACACGCCAGCTGTGCAGGCAGTTTTCCCTTCTCTTAACGAAGATACGTTCTTATACTGAAGATTATCTGCGTTTCTAGGCTATGCCTACTCTTAGGCTTTCGGGTACATACTTCAATGCAGTAATCGCTTAAGTTTAAGGTGTAGTAATTTGCAAAACAGAGCTATCTTACATTGGTACAACTGTATTTATGGTAATGGGATATTTCTAAAGTTGGGATATTTCTAAATGGGATATTTCTAAAGTTTTTTTAGCATGGAGAGAGAAGTAGCCTTTTGTGCAGCACCGAAGGCCACTGGCAGTGAGAGACCCCTGTTGGGAGGAACTATAAGCCTTAAGTAATGTTGGCACAGTAAAGTAGGACCCCGAAGAGGGAATGTTATCTGTGATTTTATTGTAGGGGCAGCATTACACCGTATCACTTACTGATTCGTATTTATATTCCAGTAGCATCTAGATGTCACCGGATTGGGGGACCCTAGACTTCCGTGTGCAGCACGTAGCTTCGGCAAAGGGCAACTAAAAGCTTGCAGAAGGACTGGGCAAACCCTGCCTTCCCTACACTGCCTTCAAAATCAGGCAGGAGATACCCTGGCTTGTTATAAATCATGCTCTTTTGAAGATTTCATTTCTGAGAAAACGTATTCAGAAACATCAACACTTTTACAAATTAAATTTTGCAATTTAAAAAGAAACACTTGATGTCATTGGAAATGTTTCATTTGAGTTTATTAAACTAATCAAAAACATTTAATCTCAACTTTAACTATTGTCAAGCCCCATTTCCCATCACAATCACTGCCTGGTCAGGCTCAGCCTAGAGCTCAGAAGCCTGATGCCTTAAATCCCTCCCATGAGCCAACAGTGAAAAATTCACTTTTGGAAAAACTGCATTTGTACTTTTTTTATGAAATTGCCTCACCAGAATTAGGCCATGTTCTGCCAGACGTGTTTTCCTGAATGTCAGACAAACCTCATCAAAAACTTCAGCTGACGGGTGACGTTACTGGTTACTCACAAATAATTGCTAAGGGAACATGAAGCCGGTTATGGGAACCAACCGCGTAGCAGCGGCGGAGCCTGGCACCCAACGATGCTCTGTGGACGAATCCCACTGCTCTGGTCAGCATGCCCAGTGTCTCCTGTCCTCCTCCCCAACCCCACCAGTGGGGCATTGGCCCTGGGGTACTTCCCTCCTCCTCTCCTTGCAGGTGCCACGCTGCTCACAGCCTGGAGAGGCTGTCTCAGATGGTACGGGGGACATCCTAGGGACACAAGTACCAGGGCAGGGCCAGCCCCACCAGCTGTGTGCCTCAGCTGTGTGCCCAGGTGTGGCATGTGGTGAGAAGAGCTGCAGTTTAGAAGAATCTCAGCACTTTTATCACTTGGATGGGGACATCCTGGCACGGTAGCAGATCTCAGCCCTTTCTTCGAGTCAAAAGGACCATATACACTGCCTGGAGACTCACTAGATGCCTTCGTCCAACATTTAGATGGCAACACCACCCTGCATAACCATCCTCCCTCAGGGTGGGAAGCCCATTGTAGTCCTCAGCTGCCCGTGGTCTGCACAAGCCTGGCTCACCCCTATCAGACGTGTCCCTGCTCATCTCTCTCCCAGAATGTGGTCTGAGGGACCGGCTGTCACACCCCCCCAGAGGGCTGAGGGCCTGGCGGGCAGCGCTGCCCCGGCCATGGGGCACCTCGCAGGCAGCGCAGCCCTGGTGGGACTGCACCCTGCCGCTGCGCTTCCCTGGTGGAATGCTCCAGCAGGAACCGCTGCCTGCGGAAGGGGGGTTGTCACCTGCCATCCCATCACGCTGGGATCCTGTTCGGACGCGGGCTGCCCCTTTCAAACCCCCCAGTGTCCCTAGACGGGGTGGGCTGTACTGGAAAGCCCTCTGCCCAACTGCTGCCCTCTGGCACCTGGGTTTCTCTGTCGCTATCAATTCGTGGTTC
>VYXH01006307.1:209562-257828 GCA_013397275.1 Burhinus bistriatus | reverse complement strand
AAAAAAAAAAAAAAAAAAAATCCCTGCTGTAGCCAATTCCCAGAGCCGCCGGGGCGCGGAGGGCTGGCTGCCAGCAGCAGCGCTTCATCCGCGCACCTCGGGCGTGTTCCCTCCAGCCCGCCCTCCTCCCATTCCCTCCGGCCGGTCCGGCAGCGCCGGCAGGGGGGTGCCCGCTGCCCCCCGCCCCGGGCCGGCCAGGGTCCCCCCGCGCCCCTCAGCCCTGCCCAAAGCCCCGCTCAGCCCTCGCAGCTGCTCGGTGCTTGTGCGAAGGAGGCGGCCGGGGAGCAGGGCCGGGGTGTGGAAGGAGATGCCGGGCCCGTCTAATCCCGCTTGCTGTAAGGCCGGGATTTCTGGGCCGGAGCAGCTGGCAGCAGCGAGCTCCGCTTGTACGAGCCTGCGAGGGAGGCTTCCCCCCCCCAAAAAAAAAAATTTACAATTAATCCGACCCCACCTTCCCCAAGAGCACATAAAAATTCCTGGAATTGCACAACTTACCACCATGAGGAGGTGACTGGTGGGGTCGCCCAGACCAAGACCAGGGGAAGAGACCACCAGATCCCAGAGAGAAAGTTCATGTTAGAAACGCTTCGGTCCACATCAGGTCAGTCGCGGGGGGCAGAAGAAATCCCATGGAGCCACGACGACCGGCAGGAGCAAGCGCACCTTGAGGGCTTCTGTCTTCCGTGGGTCAAGCGCCTCCGCGTCCCCACGCGCGGCCGGCGGGTTTATTGATTCCCTCCCGGGGTACGGGGGATGCCGATCTGTGCATCGCTCCCGATTCCTCTCGGTTCGCCCCGCACCAAATCCTTCAGGACAAGGAGCTCAGCCCCGCTCCCATCCTTCTTCTTTGCCCTGATCCCGCTCTTCCCTGCAGTCACAGCAAAACTGAGGGGCTGGTGTGGGCTGCTCGCAGACTGGGTGGGTTCTGCTTTGGGTTGGTTTTTCTTTTTTTTTCCCTCCTCTGGAACTCTGATGGATGAAATGATGTCAAGAGACACTGGGGGAAGAGGAGGAGGTAACACCTCTGATTAGGCAAGGAATCCCGAGGAGCCAGTTGCTTTCCAGTAACCCTCCAAGCAGACAGTCAGTTCAAACGGGCCAGCAGATGCTGCGCGACCGGCTGCGGAGCCGCCACCGGCGACCACCCCGGCTGCGAAAAACCAGCAGCGCTTGGCACCTCTCGGGGGTTTTTGACACGACGCCGCTTTGTGAATGACTCCGCCTGCGCACCCGCGAACACCCAGCACAGAACGAAACTGCCACTTGGGGTCGAGAGGAGAAGCGGAGAAGGGGGACAGCCCCGGGGCTGGGGTGCGACACCGCCGCGCCACCTCCCCTCGCCCCCGGCCACCCTCCCGCGGGCACCAGCGCCGGAGCAGCTCCGGAACCCCCGGCCGATGGGCTCCGGCCAGGGGGACACGAGCTACGCGCTCCATCGCGGAGCTTAAACCCCGGGGAGGGGGCGGGGGGGGGCGCTGCCGCCNTGCATCTTCTTAATCCATTCTTCCTTCTTCACCTGTGCAGCATTCGCTCCCCTCATCTTGTCCTTACCTTAAACCAGCTCCTCCCAGCATAGGCCTCCTCTCTCCCCTGGTGCAATGAGAACTTCTCCACCTCGGGACCCCAGAAAGTCCACTGAAGAACCTTTCTGCTCTTCAGCTCCCCATTTGCTCTTCCCCCTGCTGTTCGCGACAGCTTCTTTAACCATCACAAGACAGAACCAGAGCACACCAGCAGAACAGCTCCAGTAAGTCAGTTTTATCAGCCACATCTCACCCACAACAAAGGCAGTCAGGTGAGGGCCACAGAAGACAGCAGCTGTCCTTGAACTCCAAGCCATAAGGAGAGGTGTCTTGTCCTTTCACATCAGCACTATTCCGGCACCAACCCACACACCCGGTGCACAGAGGCATTGGCACTGCTTGCACATAAATCAGAGCTTCCAGGTGAAACAGTCCGACTTCACTTCCCCATGGCTGTTGCTTGCCAAATAAGCAAATTCAAGAACAAGGAATTTAGCAACTTTTTTTACTTAGCATCATCTCTATATGGCAAATACAGGATAAGAGATATTTTAAAAAACCTCTTCAGAATCAGAAGATGCCTTCAGCTGTCAACCCCAGGTGAAAATCCTGGAAAAGCAAGCTAGGAAGCACCCCTGAGATCTAGTCTTCAGGCAGCACATTACAACCATGACTGTGTGCAGAGCAGGTATCAGTCTCCCAGGCTGTCGCTCAGTACGACTCCCTGAGATTGCAGACACACAACCAGATGTAAGCACGTAGTCTTTCAGAAAGAAAATGCAAAAGGTAGAGTTGTGCCAACTTTTGAGGTGTTAACATTCACCCAAGTCTCAATTTAACTTTAAAAAACCTCTCAAAATGCAGACACCCCCACAGAAACCACCCACCCACCCACTCCCCCAATATCAGAAAAGCTTTTGGCTGCAAAGACTTTGGGTCAAGGGCAATTGAAGCTTGGAGCACATTACTGCTCCTCCAGCAGTACTACTTGCCCAGAGGCAACTCCAGTTCCAGTTACTAACTCCAGCAGGTCTTAAAAGCAACAGATGAGCATTCAACATCTATTTGATAAAGTATTATCAGTGTGAAAAAACATACTCCAATTTTCAGCTGCTGGCCCACTTCAGTTTCTGAAGTTTAAGAGATTAATTAGTAGGGAAGAGAAAGAGAAACAGCAGGGAGAGGACAGCAAATTCCAGCAGTATTTTAGACACCTCTGAGCAGAGGATACAGTCCTCCCTGCTACCAGCCTTCTCAGGTTTGCAGTAAAAAGTTGACCTGTTTGTGTTTTTTCTGAGAAAGCCTTCTGTATCAACAGGAGCTCCTTCACCTCTGGCAACTGCACCAGCCTCTCATGAATGTTGTCCCGTTCTTCTCCAGAAGAGTTATTTACCACATATGCATTCCAGCTTTACTGCTTTCCAGATTCCTTCTCCAAGTACTACACTCTGTGCTGGCCTTACATGAATTCCCCTTGGATGCATTATTTCTCTCTATTAACCACTCTCGTTATACAGAACGACACAACAGATGATGTTGGAAGAGGCCCTGGGAGACTCTATGGAGTTTGTGTGGCAAGCTTTTGGTAGCAGGGGCGCTACAGGGGTGGCTTCTGTGAGAAGCTGCTAGAAGCTTCCCCTATGTCCAACAGAGCCAATGCCAGCCAGCTCCAACATGGATCCACCGCTGGCCAAGGCCAGGCCCATCAGCAACGGTGGTAGTGCATCTGTGATAACATATTTAAGAAGGGGAAAACAAACCTGCTGCACAACAATGGCAGCAGAGAGAGGAATGAGAATATGAGAGAAACAACTCTGCAGACACCATGGGGAGGACGTCCTCCAGGCACTGGAGCAGAGATTCCCCTGCAGCCAGTGGCGAAGACCATGGTGAGGCAGGCTGTCCCCCTGCAGCCCACAGAGGTTAATGGTGCAGCAGATATCCACCTGCAGCCTGTGGAGGTCCCCACACCAGAGCAGGTGGATGTGCGCAAAGGAGGCCGTGACCCCGTGGAAAGGCTGCACTCCACGCTGGAGCACATTTGCTGGCAGGACTTGTGAACCCCACCGGGGACCCACACTGGAGCAGTTCATGATGGACTGCAGCCCATGGGAAGGACTCCCATCAGAGAACTTCATGGAGGACTGTCTCCTGTGGGAGGGACTCCATGGTGGAGCAGGGGAAAAGTGTGAGGAGTCCTCCCCCTGAGGATGAAGGAGCAGCAGAGACAAGGGGTGATGAACTGACCGCAACCCACATTCCCCATCCCTCTGGGTCATTTGGGGGGAAGAGGTACAGAAAATCAGGAGTGAAGCTGAGCTTGGGAAGACGGGAGGGGTGGGGGGGGAAGGTGTTTTAAGATTTGGTTTTATTTCTCATTATCCTACCCTGATTTGATTGGCAATAAATTAATTTTGCCGACTTGAGTCCATTTTGCTGGTGACGGTAATTGCTGAGTGATCTCCCTGTCCTTATCTCAACCCACGAGCCTTTCATTATATTTTCTCTCCCATATCCAGCTGAGGAGGGGAGTGACAGAGCAGCTTGCTGGGCACCTGGTGTCCAGCCAAGGTCAACCCACCACAGGGACCTCCTCCAGTCCAAGCCCCTGCTCAGAGCAGGGTCAGGCAGCAGGTTGCTCAGGGATGTGTCCAGTTCTGAGTACCTCCAAGGACAGGAACACTACAACCTGATTCAGTGTCTGACCTGGGATGAATTTTTTCCCTTATGTTTAAATGGAATTTCCTGCATTTCGGTTTGTGCCCATTGCCTCTTGGCCTGCCACTGGGCACCACTGAGAAGATCCTCACTCCATCTTTGCTCTCCCCCCCCAGGTACGTATACACATGGATAAGATGCCCCTGAGCCTTCTCTCAGCCTCTCCACATTGCTCGCAAGCTCCAAGCCCTTCAGCATCTTCATGGCTCTTCACTGGACTCGCTCCAGTACATCCATGTCTCTCTCACACTGGGGAGCCCAGGACTGGACCCAGCACTCCAGAACTGGCCTCCCCAGTGCTGAGGAGAGGGGAAGGATCACACTCTTGACCTGCAGGTGATGTGATGCTGTGCCTGATGCAGCCCTGGAGAGGCTGGTTGCCACCCCTGCCGCAACAGCAGACTGGACTTAGAAAGCTCTACGTGCCTCCAAGTATGATGCAGTTTCTCATCCAGTCAAGAAATCATGCCATGTGCAATACAGACGACAGCGGAGTAGCCAGGTACACAGAAAGCCCAATTCTTTGAGTACATACCTTATGAAATTGAGCTGAGGTTTTTCAATACAATAGTGAAGATAACGTAGCTAAACCTGTATTTCTACATTCAAATAAAGACTGTTTTCAGAAGAGCTGAAGGCATGGAACGCTCATCTAAGAATAGCAATTAGTAAGAAAAAAAAACCCACCAAACCCTTAAGCAGAAGGCATCTTCCCATATATATCATAGTCAGTAGCACAGCTTAAAAGAAAAAGAACTGAAAATCCTTCCCAGAGGGATTCGTCCAAGTCCCACTTCCAGGGACTATGGCTCTGTATTACATGAAACTACAGCATTTGAATGAGGATAAAAACTGAAAGTAATTTAATAGCTATTAAAGCTGTTAAGGATATACATCACAGTATTCATTTAATGCCAGTAATACCCCATTTCATACCTCACCACTTACCATTTGTGGTCTGTAAAATACAGAGCCCCATTACCTGGAAACTCCTACTTCTAGAATAGGGAAATATAAATTTCCAAATATACATTTCCTCCATGTCTCCATAGCAAAGAAATGACAGTAAAAGTCTTTAAAAGCAGAAACCTGCCATTACAGTACCTGCTAGACCTTCAAGGCTTTTTATCTGTGCAGAAAGATGACGTCCCATATGAATACCAAAACAGATGGCAAGGAAGCCGACAACTAACATAGACTTAGCCACCCTTTCATGACACGGGGCAAGATGGATTTACCTTGTTCAGCAAGGCTGAAGACTCAACATCTTCCACCAACATTTGTAGTACTTTACTAGTAACACAGAAGCTTTATTTTGAAAAGATGAACTGTAGCTGTTGCAGAACTGCTGGAATAGAGAAGGCAAACGCAAGCAAACACCTGCTCACACTTAGGAGCAAGTTACAGGTTTGGGGAACACTCGAAGGGGTTCAAAGATGGCAAGAGGAAAAAGAATAAACTGCACAGCTCAAGCTTAAGTCTTGCCCCAACAAGGCAGCTGGATGAAGTAAAAAGAAAACCCAAACACAGCACTACTCGAAGTCAATGGAGAATGCCATAAAAAAGCTCACTCTTTCTCAGTTTGAGAACGCACATACCCAAAACTGGTCTACTACTTACAACGGGTACCCAACAGGAATAACTGGGCAATGCCTTATGACAGGCCAGGCACTTGACAAGTCAAATTTAAAGAGCAGGGCAAATCCCAAAGCACAGGAAGAGAGACACAACACACACAACCTGCAGTTTATCTTGGACAGGACAAATTAGAAACAAAAATTCTTTAGGTTCTTTCAGATCTCCACAGCATCACCCAAGGCCCTAATTTTACCTAACAGTCTTAAAGATTCAGAAAAGACCATTGCATGAATATTCACCCGTATCAAGAGAAGTTAGGTATCCAATGGTATTGCAAGTAGGAACCTCGCTGCATCTTTAAGCAACTACGTATCTGCAGGATTTGGCCCCAGGTCCAATCCACTCAATCCTCCCGCATCTCAATTTGCACTACTGTAAGAGGAGAACAATCTCTCACAGCGCTGTGGAGCTTACCTGCTTAACGCATGCAAAGCTCTTTAGCATTCTCCTCCAATCCCCTCATAGATGTGCAAATCATTGTATTCTTACTGTTCTGGGATAATGACTTTAATTTGATGACTTACAGAAGGAGGCCTCTCAGCAGGGACATTTTCATCTGAAGGCTTCCTTACTGGGTGCTGGTGGGGGTGAGAATTTTGACAGTGTAGCTCAGCAGACAGAAGTTGAAGGAATCTCTTTGCTTCCCACCCTACCATATTGTGATACCTTCTCAAACAGAGAATTTGAAAGGGGCACTAGAACAACACGGAAGTGAATAAAGGACCTTGAAATTAATTGCTTAAGCCCGAGTTTGGAATCTGAAGAGGAAAACAGACATTTTTTTAATGATATGGTAGGTTAAAATAATCTCTGTTTATTTGGCTCTTAATATATCCTACTCACGCAACACAGTTCATGACCGATCAATTAATGGGACAGCTCCAAATGGTTATTCCAAGATTCTTGCTTCTCCTGTGTGCTTTATACCATTTTGAACACTGTTCTTCAACAGTGCACCATGCTAAGAATGCTGCTGGCAGAAAGCTTATGTTTAACACAAATGCTGCTCACACGTGTTTGCAATCATGATTATAAGCACCTAAAATAAGTGATCCACAAGGTAACTTAACAGGACCAGCTTCTCCCAAATGCATTTTGGAGGTCAGCTCCAAATGTTCAGACTTTTGACTCATTTCTGCAAAGAATATTTTATTATAACTCTCAAACTAGAAAACATTTATCAGCAAGTATCACGCATGATTTTTTTTCCTCATAGGTATTTTACGCTGATGGCATCATTCACATTGTTATAATTTAGTTAAATACTGATAAAACTATATTCTGGAACAGATTTCCTATTCAACTGCAAGACCTTCAAGGTTAGCTTAAAAGCCTCTGCACAAGTGGATCTTTTCTTCGAATTCATGGGAAAAGATAATTTAAATTTTGTTACTGTTTCAAATAACAAGATCTACTACTGGTAGGAAATGCATCTCTTGAAATGGAAGCTACTTTCAGTGTCCTTTGAAGTGGCTTCATTAATGCAAATTCTCACTGAAGTGGAGAAGTAAGGAATTGTGAGGCTAAGTAACAAACTTTTCAAGGGCAGTATCACAGAGATCTTACTAGCGGTTGAAATAATTCCACTTAACTAAAGTGAAATTACATGTTGGAAACACAGTATGAACAGAATGCATCCACCTTCCCACTCCCAAAAAAAAGAAAAACAAAAAAAAGAAAATAAAAGGAAAAAAACCCCTCACCCAAAAGAAAAACCCAAAAGATGTTATGTGTCGAAGTTCTAGTAATAGTTGTGAGCCATCCCATCACTGGGAACTGCATTTGAACTGTATTCTGAGCTAATTAGAGAAGTGCTGTGTATATATAAAGTCCATGTGCAAGACAAACAGTTATAACTGCACTTTATAGATTTTTGTATTTCCACAGATTTTTCTGTTTCCATGGCTGCTTCTTTTTGTGATATGCATCTTGTAAGTTCAGGATTAATTATAAGGTAATATCAAGAAACAGAGAACTATTTTTAAAGTATTTCCTTTTATATACTTTGTTGGGCCAAGTTAGTATGCTGATAGTATGTGCTCTTCTCCACTTCTGCTGGGGAATACAGCTTACCCCCTCTGACCCAAACTTAGGAACAGAATGGGAAAAAAACCACTGAGTTATGTTGTATTTGCCCCTGGCCTCATCACTCTGTAGGATGTTCCTTACAAAGAAGGAGAAACCTGGGAGGAAACAAAGTATAACAATTACAGTAACAAGGAAACATACTAACAACCAACTTAGTTTTCTAAAACAAAAAGCAGAGAACAACTGTGACAGCAACTGGAGTAGCACTCAGGTTTTTATCTTCTTGTTACTGGTCTCTGGAGGGAACATCAAAGATTAAGACTCCACACAACATCTCTGAAAACAGAGGAGACACCCATTGAGGCTTACATTTTTCTAGACTGTTTCTGTTTTATTTTGACAGAAAAATGTCCCTTCAGAAACATTCAGCATTTTTACAAATATTTACTGAAGTCTGCCAAAACATAACTGTGATTTGAATTACTTATACCAATTCCCTTTTTTTCCCCAACATAGTCGGTTTGGTAACCAGCTGAAAAACAGATATTAACGTTTCACTGCAGAATTACAAACACCTTTTTAAGTGGAGAAAATATTAAGAAAAAATTACTCTAACCATGAAGCTGCTGTAGTGAAAGACCAGACCAAGAAAAAACACACTCCTATGCCTTCTAAGTTGCTTGCATTCTTATAGCAAAGGACTGCTATAATCCTTTTAATAGATGTGATGAAACTCTTAAGTATCCCTGAGGAAATAGATTTCAGGCATAATTTGAATATCATAGTTGAATGGGAAATGACTTTTCAGGCAATGTGTAACAAGATCTCCAGTCTTGTGATTGTGACAAAGAAAGAAAAAGTACACCTCACCAGGAAGTTTATCATATGATAGATTCGTATGAAAAACTGCAAGAGAACAGATCTTTATCAACATAAAATCGCATGAGATACTTGAAATATTTTAAACCCTCCCAACCCCCAAAACATATCTGCATCATAATTTTAAATACAAACATGTGAAATAATCAGAATTACTTGCTTATGTTCACCTCTGAACAACAGCTAAAGGTAAAAATGAAGCTAGTAATTAGTAAGCAATAATTACAGCTTTATGCCAAAAGAAAAGTAGCTTTGACACGATTTTAGACCTGCTGTCTACACCAAAAAATAATTTTGAAAATAAAACCTTGAGATACAGTTAAGTAGCAGTTTTAGTTTTTAATAACTTTATTTCTAGATCAAAGTACTTACTGGATGCAACTGTTACAGATATGAGAAACTACACAAATTTTCACATCACTTCAGCTCACCTGTATTTGCTGAACAGAAGCATAACGTGACCAAGTTTTCCAAAATTAGTCATAGCACTAAAGTCAGGTTTCCTTTGCCATTAACTTAGTTATAAAGAAGAACAAACCAAATCCAAGCAATGTTACCACTCCCATTTTTACTAATCTTTTTTCCAAGGTGGATGCTTTTTCTGGAAGTTTCACTCGGCTGGGGTCATTCTTCTGTTCATGCTGAGGCAGATTTAAGTTCATGCAAAAAGTGCAGCAAAGAAAAAAAGGTTAGTGTGAAAGCTTCTTAAGTATGCAATAAAGTAGCCAGTCCTAAGACTCTGCATGCATCTAGGATTGATATTATTTCTTTCTCACCATCTGTCTGTGCCCTACTTCAATTGAAATAAACATGTGCAAACGTTTATCTTATCTGATACTCATTCTGTAATATATATTAGAAAAAAAAACCCCTGTTTGTTTACCAACTTAATTCCTCAGGGGTAAAACACACTGCTAAAAGATGTTACAAAAATCTAGTAACAAAACATTCAGCTCCAATGGTCAAATATTTTAACCAGAACTTCTGCCATTTAATTACTAAAACAACCGTTTATTAAAACAGCAAGTTAAATATGTAACGGATTAGGCTTCCTTGAAATTAAAGGGAGAGTGGCAAGTACCTTGCAAGTGCCTGCTCAAATACATGTTGAAGCTGAGCGGAGCCTTTTCATGAAGTGCAGCAGGGTTAGGTCTGGATTCCCTACCTTAGTTTATAATGCTTGGAAGGCCATCTCATTTACTGTGCTTTCAAAAATTATATGCTACAGACATAACATGTACTGCTGGCAAAGTCTTGTAATGACTAAGCTTAGCAAACAGTACTGAAGATTTTAAGGGAATTTATACAGACTTATTGTCAAAGAGGTTTAACTGTTTCACTTAAATTGGCACTTTTCATAATAAATATTTCAGTGCTCTACTCATTCAATAGTGCCCCACCATAAACTAAGTAGCACAAAAACATTTTGTATTAAAGTATTCCTCAGTGAAATTCATAAAACACTACTGTATTTTAATAGCATGGGAATTCAATTTTTGCAGTAATTAGACGGCTAACGTTTAACCTCTGTTTAACACTGGGTACAGAGCCACTGTGCTTCATCCTGACAGCTATAAAACCTTAAATACAGATGACAGCAAAGTCAAGTGGCACCTAACTCAGATACCCCCCAGCCCTTATTAACTGGTCTGCACATACAGGAGGCAAATATATACATACAATTGATTTCTGCATATGCAAAAAAAAGGAACACAAATAGCTAAGAAGTTCTTTGCCACAACCTCAATCTACCTCTTAAATATATTTGGGGTTAAGTGATTTATTGGGAGAAGGCTGTTATATTACATTAAATTTACTTAAACTACAGGAAATTGCATTAGCATTATACTCAAGGTCCGAGTTCCACATGGCTTCATTCAGAAACAGATTCCTTTCTGACACTGATGCTCCATTTACCCTGTCCCAGCAGCCATTCCTTTTACTAGCCTATTACTTAAAATGACCCCATCTGACAAGAGCGTGTCATTGTGTTGGTTTGAGAATGACTGATGTGGTGCTAACATCTAGCCTTGACCTCTCCCACCCTCTTCTTTTGTCACTCTGCAGTTATCTGGGATGCCTCCCATTCAATCCATAAAACTTTAGTATCTTCCTTGTGAGTCAATAATTCCAAACAAAAGATTCCTTAATTAAGAACTAAGAGTGTAAGTATTCAGAGTGGCATTTATGCCACAGTGGCTGTCCAAGAGCACAGGAATACATTCCACTTAATTCTTTCGTGTGGTAGACAGAAAAAAAAAAAAAAAGACTGTGTCTTCTTTTAGATTATTTCTCATTTTGTCCATGGAAAGGTGGATGCCGGAGAGGTAGATGCAATGTCCAAGCTACAGCTAAAGAGCCTGTGCCAGACCAAGGTACAAAACATTTCACTGATGGATGTCACATTTGAAGTTGCATGCAGAAACTTGTACACAGTATTTAATAACCTCACTCACACATACCCACCTTCTCCACCAGGTCCTTCAGTTTGGCAACTTCTTCTCCCAGCTTTTCAACACTGCAAACCAAGTCTTTGCAGACTTCAATCAAACTTTCAGTCGGTGCCCACTGCAGTACTATCTGTTAATAACTACAGTTATTTGCCAGAATTACCGTAGATTATAATTTAATATTCTTTAGTTAACATACCATAAAAGACAGTGTTAGAAAAAATTTCTAACTGCATTTATGCTGGGTTTTCATTGTATTATTTATGTACAACATGATCTACTACTCTCTATCAGCCTTTGTGGGAACCTTTTGTCACTAACTCCTCTGTCAGCAGAAACACGAAGAAACAGATCTATCTCCTTTAATTGGGTGGCTTAACTCTTTGAAATTAATTATTAAAAAAAGAGTGTCCTCTAGAGAGAGGACATTGGACAGCTCTATATAACCATACAATAATCAAGATGTTGAGTATTCGTATTTTTCATTTTACAAGGTAGAATACTATTCTAGAATAGAATATACTCTAAACCAATCTTTCTTTGGTTGAATACCTTGTGAGAATTCTTGAGTAAATGTTTATTCATGGTCTGCACAGGAACGGTCAGCTTACTACACTCTTTATTCAACTTCTGAAGAAACTTGAGGAATTCATCTCCACTACAAAAATAAAATGATATTCTGTTATTTGTTAAAGGCTGTAACTTTTTGCAAGCTGAATATTATCAATGCATTTCCAACATTGGCTTGTGAGTGAATCAGACATGCAGTTTCATTGCATTAAAAAAAAAATAAAAAATATCCAGTGTCATTTTAACACAGGGTAGTTAAACATTACATTTAACGTCTTAGCAAGTTGGTTCCTCCCCCTACCTTTTGGAAGGACAACAAATCATTAAGTTATCTGCAATATTCAAATATTCAGCTAGTAAGACACACCGAAAGCTGAAAAAGTGTCACCCAAAAGCTTTTCAGAAACATTCTATTAACCTCCATGTCTGTTTCTAACTCATCAATCCTATATTATCAATGAAAACATTTCATTACCTGCTGCATGAGTAATTTTGTAACACATTATACTCTTTTCCTGTGCGTGTGTGCATACAGATGACAGTCTTGCAATACTAGAAAGAGAGAACTGATAGTCAATTTTATGCTGATGTATCAATATTCCTGACTTGCAGCTTACATTTTTGAAGAAGTTGGGAAAAAAAATATCTTGTTTGTACTTAGGAGCTAGGACTGAAATGACTAGGTTAAGAGTCATTTAGTCTCCAGTACAGTGGAAGAAAGAGGAATCTAATAATACTGACTTGGCCCCTGGATCTGGAAATACATTCCTTAAAGCCTAAAATATCTGATGTTATCTATTTTGAAGAAAATTTATACTTAGTGGCGAAATACAATCAGGAAGACAGCTCTGAAAATTAGTTTGATAAGTATTGCCAAAGCGTGGAGAAAAGGATAGAAAAATTTAAGAGACTAGTTTCAATGCTAAGTTTCTAGAGCTTCCATGTGACACTCAGTCAATTTATTTTACTGTAAGCCTCCGAGAGTGTTAGTTTTAAGTCATGGTGCTGGCCAGAAAGTTGTTGCCATTGACCTGCCAGAGGAAAGGGGGACAAGGAAGAAGATCATCCATTTGTTTTCACAGAGCGAGCTCTCAAACCCTGAAACTCCTGAGAATTGCCTGTATCTCCAGTAGAAAAATTTCCACAAGCTATAAGCCATTCAGGTGAATAACAAGCAGGGCCAAACAAGAGACAATTTTAAGCTCCTGTTGCAGGATTGCCCCTTACATTTACAAGAGGATCTGAAAAAAATCAATTCAGATTCCAATGTTCCTCTTTTTCCCTAGGGCAATCTGCCACTAAACCTAAATGTAACCTACTCACACCACCTTACTTCCTGTTGCTTCTGATGGCAAAAAGGTATACATGAAATTTGCCAAACAGCTAAACTAAGCTACATACCAGTATCTAAACAGAGACTGAATTTAGCCCATAGAGTGTTTTCCTTCAACTTTGGCACAAGATCATTAATGAGCAAAGTTTCCACCACTGACCAGGACATCTGTGATTTGCAACACTGCTGAACTGTTAAGACTTTTAACACCTAAAACAGAAATATACAGAAGCATCAGTAGGGATGCCGGAGGTTAAAAACCAAGCCCGTTCACGGTTTTTACGAAAATGGGAAAGTAAGAAAGCTTATTAGCTTGTTTTTATAAAATAAATTATTATTTATTTTGGAACAATATAACTGAACTGAATATTTAGAGTAAAAAATAAAATGCTAAACAAAATAATCATATCTGGAGACAGTCTGACAGTTTCTCCCATGTTACTACAGTCAAGTCATGCTCATGAAAATTTCCTTCTACTTAGAAAGGTAACTTTTTAGCTGGCTATATCAGTTATGGCACCTTCTGTGTTTTGTCACAAAGGAATTTATTTTTAGGAATTCTGGAAGGATTTTCAGCAAAAATCAAGTATGTCATGGACATGAAATGGGGAGAAAAAAAGGAAAAGAAAAACATTTGTACTTCTCATACTTCTTTATTATACCAATAATAGTTCTTAAAACCCATTTTTATATAATTTTATATCTGCTGCAGTGACATGTCCTTATATTTGTAAATGGAAATAACGTTTTCAAAAAATACTTTTAAAAAGAATTAATGGCTGTCAAAACACCAGTGGCTAAACAGTGCTAGACACTCTGAGTTTATAATCAATCAGTTCAACATTTTCTACTATGTTAGTTTTTCTATGACTTAATGACTGATTTTCTTTCTCACAGAATGACTTTGAACAAGTGGGAAGCAAAATCTTTATATAATAGCATGTAAACATAGCCTATGATTTTAGTCTCAAGGTCAGATTCCTAGAATACATGTCAAGCCATTTTCTAGAAAACTATGCAGTGCTTGCCGTAACTGAAATGTTGTCATATTTTGTGTACTTCAATCTTTAATCAATCAATCACTTTTTGGTTCTGAGAACTACATATGATCTAAAACCATATCGTACTAGGAATTCCATATGTCACTGGTGCGTGAGACTGTGCCGGACATCATGTGGATTTTTTATTGTACTTGGCCATACATGCAGTGAACTGTTAATGTTTTCTATTTCTCCACTTACTACCTCTGTTCAAATTTTTAAGCCTTCTGCTTGAATGTATATACTAAACACCACTATGGACCAATCTGAAAAAATCATACGTTTCTAGCATTAAAATGCACAAAGCTTAAACTGGGCAAAGTCCTCTTTAACCGCAGCTAATTGCTGAAGAGTCAACATCCTTTTCTAAAGGTGCCTAACTTGGACAGGTAGACACCCAAATGCCTGGCCTACTACCTCAGCTCAGGAGCAAAGCCTCTATTTTAATAGGAATGGCTCAGGTGCCGTCAGAGTATTTATACTGTACCCATATCATACCGGTTTGTATGCTCTTGCATGCCGGAACTGTCATTCTTCAGTCTTACAGCACACATACTAGTTTGCACTTGGATTCTCTTCTGGAAGTACACAGGTACTTGTTTTGATGGAGAAATCTCACAGACTAGAAGCAGCATCAAGGTCCCGTATTAGGACATGGACGCCCTGCTCTTCCAACCCACCTCAGTCTTTCAAGAGCTTCCCCAAATGCCTCGCATGTCCTCCCACATCCCACAGCTTAAACTTGGCATTGTGCTGCAAAAACATACCTCAAGCAGGCTGCAAAGCCTCTTTTGTATAAACACAGTAATGGATACAGATACAGGCACGGGGCCAGCATCAGGAACAATCAGTGTACGTAAGAATGACTAGACGGGAGTGGAGGATGTGCTAGACAGACTCATGTAGCCAAGGCACAAAAGACAGTGCTACAGCAGGACCACATCACTCCATGACTGCTAAAACATACTGTCAGTGTAATTCAGCTGCCTCCAAAGGATGGTGACATGTACAGAATGAACTTGAACCCAAACACATTCTTTGGTCCAATGAACAAGATGACTAATGAAGAGTCTATCTAGCCTTACAGTACCCAAATAATGCAGACAGCTCTCCCCAGTGTTTTGAAGAGGGAAGAAATATCTAACAGAGTAGCAGCACAGCTGTCAGGTCACTAGTCAAGAGGGAGATAAACACACTTTAAAGATGAACTGAACCCTTATTTTTCTAGACAGTAGAAAGTTATTTAATGAGTAGACTGGATGCAAGCAGGAGTTTTTTCCAGCCAGGCCACTGCAAATAAGGCAACACAATGCTATGCAAATGGTGGTGGGACTGGGAAGAAAGAAGCAAGCACAGAGAACCTAATTTACTAGTGATGCACCTACTGTATGAGGAAGAAGCAGCATCTCCAAACCAGTATTCTCCAAATTAAACAAACACCGTTCAACTGACTAAAGCCTCTGAAAGGCAAGCCACAGTTTTCTGCCTGAGTCCATCTCTAAAACTTTTGCAAATTAAAATATCAAAATAATCCTATTTTCAGAAGCAATTCTTCTATAGTTCTAGGAAGTAAAAAGAGGAAAGATATGAGCACAGAATCTAAATTCAAGTCTAGGTCTCTGTTCTGGAAAAAAATGATATTTTCACAACAAAATAGAGGATAAGAGGTTTAAGAAATCTTAGGACACCTTTGCACTTACTATAGCCTTCATTCTTCTTTATGTGCTGGATGTGCAAAGTGCTTTACCAGTGCTTAGGGGACTGATAAGTTCAATAAGGTTGCTGAGGGATGTTCCTCTCAGCTCAGGTCTGGCTTTCATGGGATTGCACAAGATTATACAAGAACTATCGGAGGTATTGCAGAGCTAATGCTTAAGGCTTTAAGAAAGAACCAATAATGGGAAAAATATCAAGCTGGAATGGAAGTTTGAAGGAGTAATGCTCTCTTAAAAAATAGTTGCCTTAGAAAATTTTTACCAATACATACAATCTATGACAAGGAAAATATCTTATGAAGTTCTTAATTTGTAATATTAAAAAAAAGAGGGTCTTTTAGAAGCCAGTTGAAAATGCTTCCAGCAGAACAGAAAAACAAGGAAAAAAATCCTGAATCTACACAGAAGTCACATTTACGAGTTAAGATACAAATGTAGAAGTAATTAATTTATCAGCTGAAAATTAAAGCCCTATGCAGAAATTACATGCATCTCTCCCTCCCACACATCTCTATTGCATCTTACAATCAAATTTGATTGCAAGACTAATACAGCCTGCCTTGTCTACAGACACAATGGAGAATTAGAGACCATATCATGTGCGATTTGTAAGGGTCCATGATGCTCTTGAAGCATGGGGAAGCAAGGAGGGCAAGACCCCATTTCCACAGTGAAATAACAAAGTCTGCTCACTGAAGCCTATCAAAGAAATTAAAGAATGAGTTAATACTGGAGCCCGAGAAGCCAGTTTCAGAGTTTTTTATATGAAAACCCTGCACAGCAAGGCCATGAAATCCTGTCTGAGGTACAAAGAAAGAACTCATGCCTCAAAAAGATGGCCAAACTAATGGTGTATAATAGCAATATAATCCATAAACAGATTCCTACAACAGGAATCTAAGCTTCCAATTTTCTTTGTACAAAATACACCTACCACCAGTCCTCATAATCCACTGACTCTCATGAATGTTATGCATGGGATAAGGTGTGACAGAATTTTACCTTTGAGCTATAGAAAACCATGCAGTCACCTTAAATAGTTCACATTTTACTTCCATTTGCTTAGATACACAGTTACCTCAATTCCAGCTTCGTCACTTCAGGGAGGTCTCCAATTCTTATTTCTTCCACTTGTAGCTCGTTAATAGCATCTAGGAGTTTCTCTTGATCTCCAGGATTTGTAATGCCAATCTAAATTTAAACAGTAACTCCAAATATTATTTACTTTTAATACTTACTAGACATAACAGTACAGTACCATTTATTGTGCGAGCTTCTAATTATGAAGAGTCAAAAGAAGCTGCATTAAGTTATTGCAACCAACTACAATGCATGTTAACTGCCAAAGGAAAAGATTTTGCAAAACAAAATTACAAGAGCTGAGGACCAGAAATTGCACAAGATACTATGAAAATCTGTTTAAGGTTTATTAAAAAAATTAATAGCAGTTTTTATAAGTACCCCTGTTGTTAGGATGTTACGCTCACCTATTTCAGAATCATCTCAGTCATCTCTTATAGCAAAATAACCAATAATCATGACGGTGACACAGTATTAACTCAGAAAGAAAGAATGGAAACTATCAAATCAGCATCAAATGGAGAATTTTACAGAGAGGACAGATTTTAAGAAAGGCTTTTACAAGCTTTTGGGTGTGTATTTTTTTCCAGTTAGAGAAACTGCTCTCATAAGATATACCTTTTAAAAACCTTATTTTTTAATGAGATTATGTAAGAGATTAAGTTGCATCTACAAAGAAACCTAGTTGGTTCACACTACCTCCAAAAATTCAAATGATCAGAAACTGGGGGGGGGGGAGAGAGAGAGAGAGAGAGAGAGAGAGAGAACACGAACTGTTAAAAAGACATTTAGGCAGATGTTTCTACATGAAATAGCCTGTAAAAGCAGCCTTTTTATATATCTGAAGGACTGCATACTTATAAACTCAGAATAGATTTCTTGCCTGAAATTAAGACTAAGCCTAAATACTACTCGACATCAGCTTATACAGTGCCTAAACTCAAATCAGTTAATATTCTCCACTCCTGACTAATGCTGCAAACTACAACAGGAAAGTTCTGAAGTGTTCAAGGCTTTTTGTCTTTTTTTTTAGCTGAAGAAAAGCACAATTTTCTTCAGAAGTTATACACTATGTAACTGAGATTCTCCAAGTGATGCTTGGGAAAGAAAACACTGTCAGATGTGTTATCCATCAACTATCTTGGATTAAAATTTAACTCATATTTAAATACTAGGCTGAGAATTTTCTTGCAGAACACTTAAATAAAGAAAAACAAAATAGTCCATTTGTTAAAAGGGAAGTGCTTCTGTGGCACATTCAATACTTTTCCTTGCTGATCTGACAGGCTGATGTGCAACACAGGACTCCTGATGTTAGCAGCCCTAAAGATGCTTCTCCACACAAGTGAAAACCCTGGTAATGCCAGCTCCACGTATGACTTTGTTCCTAACTCTCCAGCTGAGTACCTGAACTCAGCAGGAGTGGACCACTCTGGACTTTGAGACCGCAAGGATCCCAGAGTCTTCAAAGCTAGAAAATATGGGGCTCTCACTGATGTTAGGAGGACCTAAAGTTCCCTGCTGCAGCCTCAGAAATCTGCAAGATGTTAGTGTTTGCAGTCTCCTAGATTTCTGTAATTACTGCAGAAAGAATTTTGAATGAACAGCTGACAAGACACATCAGATCAAAACACCAGGCAGCCTCACTTCCTTGGATGGTGCCGAGCAGCGACTCTAGGGAAAAGAAGGTACCTAGAGAAACACTTGCTTTGCCGGAGATTATAGTTTCTGATGACCAGTGCTCATTGTGGCTCCATAAAACTCCTCCAGGTTCTCCACCAGGTGTTCAGAAGTCACAGGTAACACGTAGGTATGGGCTCACAAGTGTGTCTCTAAACATTTCAAAATCATGTTATAAGTCTACAGACAAGTAAGTTCTTCAGTAATGTAAAATCCCAACAACATTAATTGAGAATTTAACTACAGGTGTCAAGAACTTCTGAGTTTCCAAAAGGTTGCCATGGGTACCTGAACAAATTGTACTCAGTTTCTTTGGTAAATATCACCAGCAGCCTTAAGAGAGAAAGATCTGGGTTTCCTAGAAATAATTTGTTTTACTTATGTCAAACTGTAAGTTTGCTCAATTTATTAGTTCTCAGGTTTCCCTTGTGGTGCCCTGTCTGGTATGAACTAATGTTTCCTTAATGCTTACAAAGCATTACAGTAGTCATTTCCTGATGCAGAAGTAAGCTGATTTATACAAGAGTAGTGAGTTTAATTATAATTAACAGCTCAAATTAGCTCTTCCAAAGACAGAACAGCAGCTATTCTTGAATATTAAAACTATCTTGCTTAAAAGCAGGAACTACTGCGAAGACTGGGTTTGCTTTTGACTCCATCTTCTCAGTCCTGGAACAAGCAAATCAGGATACAGCCTTCTGACCAGCATATTAGGAAGACGTTGTACTTTGTTTCCCTATAAATAAAACATAATTTCATCCTTCTGCAAATGGATCAGTGACTAAGCACCACTACATCTTGAAGATATGGTTTAGGAAGTAAAGAATGCGATAGAAGTCATCATAGCCCTCCACCACCACCGTAGTTCTGAATTCAGAGGTACTAGGTGCACAACTTAGAGACAGACAGTATATAGACCAGTTCAAACTACTTCCCAAAGCAGACGTATTTTCCCTTTCTAGCTCATCTCTGCTGAACATGAGGGTTATCCAGAACCTGACTATTCATGCAATGATGACTGCATGGAACAAACACAGTGGAAGATGCCCTTCTTCCTTACGGATAAGCAAGCTTTTAAGTTGGTGTTGGTTCAATTACACTCTGCAGTCCAAACAATGCAAGTATTATTGTAAAGTGCCCATATGTTTAAAAATGTACAAGTGTTCTACAAGAACAGACAGTCTAGATTTTGATTTTAGGCACATCAACTCTAAAAACATCTATTTTATTCTTTAAATAAATAAACAAATAAAATGTAACCCCTGAAAATCCATGCCCCAAACTCATGCTCCGGCATCAACATGACTTTTCCATCATCCTTTAGATGGAAACAAAAGAAGAGGTGAATAACAGATTGCCTCAAGACATGAAAGATGACACACTTCTCAGATGAAAGCAGTGAAGTTATGCATGAACTCTTACATCCTTGCCATCTTGCCCAAGTGGCCACTAATTTTAATAATCTGACAATTTTCTGCCGATTATTAAATGCTTTTTTGCAGGGAGCGGGGGCAGAGGAAGGAGAGTCCTGGAACTCCTCTGATATGGAAGCACCCAGACCAGATAATTCTCTAATGATGAAGTTAAACTTCTGGGTTATATTTTGAATTTTGATGCGTCAACTTTTCATTATACATTCTCAAATCCAGAATAGGACGCCAATTTCTCTTACTTTAAACTAATAAACATGTGACAAAGAAACCTTCTTAGTCCTAAATGCATCCAGAAGTAAAATTACTTCTATTGCTATCTCGTGATAATGTTCAAAAAAATCAGACAAAAAAAATCCAAGTGTTATGAGTAGCACAGAATCAGACAAAAACCTCCAAATCTTGAATGGACATCACCCAGTATGTTGAACAGACTCATCTCAGTATGGAACAGTTTATAAGCTTAAGGAATGTAAGGATTTCAGCTTGAAAGAGTCATTGTTTAGGCTCTGTTGTAGAATACAGATAAAGATATTTACAGAGAAAATATCTTTCTGATATCGTTTGATGGAGGAAAGTGTATAATGTTAGTGACAGGATTTCTCCCCAGTTGTCTGGATACAAAGCAGCTTGGTTCAGAGGCATCCATCAGTGGTCATCATTAATCTTTGTAGTAATAAGATCCAGGCTCTTTAAAATAGCTGGCTGTTAGTTGAAGATCTGCCACTTTCAACTCTGGAGTTACGAGGAAACAGATTAGATTTGTTCTATCAGCAGTGTGGGGAGAAACTGTCAGTAGAACTCTAAAACTAGACTGCATCAAGAATTTAGGATAACTTATGAAGTGCTAATAAGCCAGGAGTGTTATGTCATTTTTAAAATTCTCAGTTGAAGACTCACTAATTAATTTACATCCATGCACAAAGCACGACTTATTTTCCAGGAACTGCTGTTTCCTGCTGTTGCAGAGCTAACAGGCAAAACAATTCTGTTCCTACAGATATTATCTTCCTGTGCAAGAGCAGCTGATCCAGGTATCTATTTCAGTTTGTCAAAAAAAGCCCCCTTTATAATATGGAGCCTAAAACATGTTAAAACACCGAAACAGAAGTTATCAGTTTGTCTGAAATTATACCTCTTTGATACCGTAAGGCTTAGCCATTCACTACAGTCCACAATTCTCTCCCCTTCCCTGAATATTCCCTGGACAAAAACAAGTAACAATTACCACATCAAAACAGGTCATCAATATGAACATATACTCAGTTAGATTTGCAGTTTAACGCAATCATGACCAAGATCACAGTGATGAGAAAAAAGCCACAAAAATCTCCCTTAAAAGCAAAATTCCTGTCAACGGGGGCTTTAGGATTTATATAAAACCCACACTGGGATGCTGTCTAAACGGCACGATCCTGAGGTTTCAGAAAATAAGTAACATCAGAACACGCTGACATGCCTTATAACATTTAGGTCAAGTGAACTCTTAAAAATTACTTCATTGACAAAGCTACCTATACGTGCACCCTCAGGGAACACAGAATTACTTATGAGCTCTGTCAAATACTGAAACTCTACTCAGATACAAGACAAAACTTCACACAAAACATCCTTGTGAACACCAACTCTGAAGGAATATTAACATCTCTACGCAAACAATGGTTCCAGCTGCTAGAATACATGCCTCCTTGGTACCAGAATAGGAGGGATAAAAAGCTGACACTGAGGACATGGCTAGCATCAGCAGCGGGGAGCGGGCTTGAAGCAGCTATTTTAATGAGGCGCCTTTGGTATCCCAGACCAGGTACAGAGTACTCAGAAGAATCCTGCAGCCTGAAGTACTTACATTGTTTCAAGGAGACTCCTACAATTGGATTTTATTATGGCATCCTCCTGTAAGCACAGGAAGTTTTCATTTCCCACAGGAATAATTCCAGTAAAGGCTAAGGAAAAGCAACCACTCTATCTCAACTGGAAACCAAAACCTTGTAATAATACATCACTCAGTCCTGAATAACAGTGAAATACCAGCCTTCCTAGCTGCAGGAAACTGTAAGAAACCAAATCTTCTCTCTTTTTTTTTTTTTTTTGAAGGTTTTACAAACCTGTGTGGGATATGAGTTCCACAATGTAAGACAACTCTCATTTTTCCAACAGAAATTACCACCTCACAAAAGAGGACCACATTTAATGTAGTTGTTTAGGATTATCTACTGCTAATCCTAGCGCCGATTTCCTTTCAGGGAAAACATACTTAAATACTAAAACCAGTAACAAGTAAAATTTAAAACAGAACTATTTCCTGCTTACTCCAACTCTCACATCATTGCAGCAAAGAAATACTGGGGACTTTATGGTCAGATCTAGGCAGAGAAGATGCAAGAATTCAACTCAGAATTCAAGGCTGATCTGTAGGATTACACACTTTAGAAAAGGTCTGTCTATATTAAAATTTAATAAATTGCAGAAGATTCTGAAAACAGATCTTAAAAAAAAGAAATCTTACAAGGTTAGACATTTATAAAGAGAAGTTAAGACACTGAAAACATTTAAGAGGAGAAAACTAAATTAAGTTCTAAAGTAGTAAACTGACCTGTATTAACTCATCTTTCTGCATGATCACAAGTTGTCTTAAACTTATATCTCTTTCCTGTATAAAGCAAAGGTTTTTCTGCCATTAAAAAGAATTTCAGAAGAAAACACTGTTGACACTATTTTTTTCCACTTATGTTTTACTTCAGTTTTCAGAAACAAAACCAGTTACACAACACCATCCTCGAAGTAATGGAAGAGTTCTCTAGTTTAGAAACATCACATTGTGACTAATGCATGTAATCAAAATTAAGCAATCCAGTCCAGTCCATTGCAGTTTAACTTAACACTTTATAAACTTCTCTTATTAAATTAATTCAAATAAATTTATTAAAGTTTGAGTTAATACACTAATAGCATTTTTTTTTTTTTTTTTAATGCTGTAGGTGCATTATGCTTTCACGGATTACTTTACAGATAGCAGATACACTACAAACTTACCTTCAATAATCCTATTATGTGTTCTAGACCAAGACCATGTAAAAACACTTCCATATCATCATAAGTTGAATAGGAACTGTAAATATAATTAATGAGATTTGAGATGAAAACAGTAGAAATTAAAACAAAAAAAAAAAAAAAAGGAGACCCAGAACAAAATACTATAGAAAAGCTCCTGAGACAAAGCACTGGGGAACAACTTAAAGTTGTACACACCTATAGTAGTACCTCATAAGCATCATGGGGAACAATTTAATCTATCAAAATTTTATAAATGGCTTGTCTGTCTAATGAGTTGAATTGAGCCAAAAGGGAATGCTTTTCATAAATAAATGTAATTTTAAGTAGCAAAACGTTCCAACTGAACCTTAAAAGTTGGGTTGCAAAAGCCTGAAAAATTTGGAAGCGGGGTTAAGGAAGATAACTATGTATTCTTATCAGAAAGTATTCATATAAATTGGATTCAGCCCACAACTGTTACCCTTCTGGTTCCACTTAAAACAAAAAAGGTTATCAAGAAAACAGGAATATCTGTAATTAAAAATAATGGAAATTAGTCTGATAAGAAATTTGTTGTCAGAAGAGTACTGTTCAGAAGGTAGACTGAGGAAGTAGCATAACCTACTGCAGGTTCAGAGTTTAACATTTATAAACAAAGGTAAAATATAAATTTTGATTCCCTGCCTTACCACACGATATAAAAATATAAGGGGTAAAAAAGTCTAAACAGCTTTCAACAATCAAGATGAACAACTGTAATGAACAGAATTAAACCAATAAGCAAATCATATGAAATGCAGAAAGGACTACTGCAATTGCTACAGCAAATTGTCTGACAAAACCCCGAGTTAAGAGATAATTTGCTCTTTGTTATTGTAGGCCCTGAAATGAAGGTGTGACTCCTTCTCACATCAAAGACTTAAAAGAGCTCGTATTAAAATTTTTGTTAAAAAAAAGAAAAGAAAAAAAGAGAGTAGAGAGCGCGTGAGCACCTGCGCGAGAGAGCGTGCGCGAGTAAGAACGAGAGCATGAAAGCCCCCTCCCAACAAACCAACCAACCCACCCACCCCCTCCAAATAAACCTCTCTGAAACTTATTCTGAATACATAAGAAAATATTTCAGGTTTGCACATTGAGAATCTCGTATTCTAGGATTTCTGGTATTTAAGTATAATTATCCTTTTACGAGGATGGACACACTAAATCACATCCGAAGGAGTTCATGCAACTTCCACACTGTACCAAGTCAGTAATTCTGCGAGCATGCCTTCTGTCAGCAGGCAAAATATAAAACAAGTTTAAAATAATTTTAATAGAGTTTAAAGCCATCACCCCTACCATGAAGTTGTGTAGAATTGTGTTATCCTCTGCCCAATTCCTCCCCCCTCAACACAGAGAGCAGCAACCAGTCTTTGAAGTAAGCGATTCACATACACATCCAAGCATTGCATATACAGCCAATGCCCTTCAACTGGCAAGAGGAGACAGTGTTTGAATGACCTGCAATGATGAAATGTTGATATTTAGGCATTCAAAGCGCCCAGTTTGCAAAGGTTTTGGGAGTCCTTGCATAACTCAAGACTTTTGGTTCTGCTAACGGTGCAAGGAAAGGACATTTTTTCCCAGGATCAAAGAAAGGGCTATTCAGCATCTAGACAGTAACTTGAAAGCCCCTGAACTAGAACAGAACCTAATCTAGGAGCTGAAGAAAGCATATTCCTGACAGGTATGTACATTTCCTTGTATAGTCCAGGGCTCTGGAGCCAGGACAATTGTCTAATTATGATGGCAGACAGAAACGACTGAAGCTCCACTCACTACCTAAGGATGACAACAGGATGACAACAGCAAGGATGACAACTTATACTCACTGACCCTGCATGGTCGGGCACAAATGATATCCAGTACCAGATGATGCATTAGGGGCAACTGAAAGAACAGGTACTCAGGAATACAGCTGGCAATGCCTGTGATCAAAATTATGCAGGCAAATGGCATCCAGCTCAAGGACCTCTGATGGAGTAAACACAGGTATCAGTGTACCTCTTGACTATCACTAGATGAAAAAAAAAAATCACTAGGAGGTGGGTATGTGTGCGTGTAGAAACAGATAAGTTATATATGTAAGAACAGGTATTTAACAGCCAGACATCTGGTATACTCTAGTGGACTGTTTCCTGAAACCAAGAGTTCTACTAATTACCAGAAATGCTCAAAGTTATTTAACATCAGAACTAGCTATTGTTAACATAAAAATCCTTGAGCTTGACAGCTCGTTCATACAAACATATCAGTTGCTCATCTGAGGCAGAGAAAACTTGTAGAGCTTAGAAAAAGACTACAGAAACATTGTGAAATTCTGGAAGCCCAAGAATTGCCTAATACAGAATTACATTTGCCTAGCTAGTCATCTGGCTGCCACAAAGTATTTTAAGTGGGCTTCAGGATTTCAGTGCTGTACTTTAAAAAGCTTATAAAGATTACCCAAACGTTGGTAGAATGTCCTCTAGTCACTATCAAGTTTCAACAAGCACTAAATCCATTTGGATAACTGTTGCATAGTATTTATTTCCTTATACCAGAAAAAGCCTGGGAAACTTCCTAAATAACCTAAACCTATTAAAAATCTGTTCTAACACTGAGGTCATTAAGCACAGACTCTATCTAAGAGTACGAGTCTTTGTGAAACAGTACTAGAAAACCAATATATTTAAAAGAATGTCACCCTCATGGCAAGTGTACAGGGACTCAAGAGGTGATCCTCAAGGAGCAGACACAGGAGACCTGGTTCATAGGTGGGGAGATACACCCAGAACAATGCCTTCAGGAATCTATGAGTAGTAAGACGCAAAAAGAAAGAGGAGAGCTTAGATAATTGATTTTACCATGCAAAGCCTTCATCCCTCTGCTCCAAGAAGTACCTCTAAGATGACTGTGGTTGATGTACCAGAGAATAAAAATCTGATTGACATATACATTCATCTTGCTAGCAACAGAACCTGATGCGGCTTTGTCCAAACTGAGGTACTCCATCTGTGACTAAGACTACCGCAATGTGAACTGCTACCTAGTGAACTAGGTAGCCTAATGATAGAAAACTAAGGCATTTCAAATTCAGCATGACCTGGCTGAGTAGGGACATAAAGAATCAATCTGACCAGCCAGAAAGACTATGGGCACTGGCAGTTGTCTTCTCAAGATCATGCACTTCAAGCTCAAGGAGGCAAGTGGATGGTTTGTTGAGGACTTCTTAGTCAACCTGTTCTGGGACAAAACCGTATCAGAGATCTTCAAAGTTGCTGAAGCAGGGGCTGATTTCAGTCATAGGACACCGGCAAGCTTCAGGGTCAGGGGCATGCTATGCAAAAAGTTCTAGAGCGTAACTGGTGTTCATACTTAATTTTAACTCTCGTATATGCAGAAAAAAAAGGAAAACGCATAATTCTTGCTGGTGGTATGAAGCTGAAAACAGGCATTCAGTGAAACCATCAAAAATTTAACATCAAATGAAGACAACCACACAACAAGGAGTATCCAACAGGGGAGTATACAAATTTAACAGAGCTGAAATGAACTGAAGTGACACATTGGACTGTGGCTCTATTATACTTTACACCAAGTGAGAGGAAGGGAAGATCTAGAGCATGCTCTTTGTTTATAATGCAAAGGAACTCTGCAATCTTGAAAAATTAATAGTACCTTAATATACTTACTGTGGACTCTTGGTAGCACTCCAAACAATACACAATATATATTAGTACAACGTAATCATTCGTATGAACAAATACAATCTCTTTGGAATGTTTATATGCTAAAATTACACTATGACTGTATTTACCCAGCTCTGTGGTCAGGGACAGCTGTCAGAAATTTGTAGACAGCCTCTTGCTTAATCGTTTCATGGTGTCTCCCTTGCAAGTGATTTGCAGCCAAAGAGAGTAAACTGTAAATCTGGAAGAGCCAAAATGAATTAATTATTATTCAAACTCAAAATGCATAAAGAAATACAGAGGAGTAAGACTACAAGAGGTCTACCATAAATTACTGCTTACAGGGAACATGAAAAATCTGCCACTTCTTCTCTAAAGCTTACAACTACGAGAGTTAAGACCAAACCCACAGAGTTTATCAAGAACATTTCTCAACTAACCAAATTCCAGCACAACAATGAACTGATGAAGAGCAAAACAGTATATATAAGGTAGTCTAAAAAAGTTAGCATCTGTCACCACAGAAGCAGCAATACACGAACATACTCATTTTTGTGGTTTGTAGACAAGTGTTTTACATGCACAAGGGAATAAGTTGTCTAAAGAGCATGAGGCATATGACTATTTTAATGTCTCCATTTCCAGTGCATATATGGACCCAACATTTAGCAATTTACAACTGACAATCTAAGTTAACTATATCTGACAGACAGGGATTCTTTCAACTGATTAAAGAACGCCTTCTGCCAGACATCACTATGCATCAGTGATGGATTTCAGAAACTGAACCGCCCCTGTATGAGTTTTGAGATAGGTACTAGGAAATCCATCAAAACAAGTAGAACCTCAAAAAAACCTAAAGAAATGGTGAAACCACTTGCCTGAAATTCAGGTGACTAGCCAGTCTTATATAAATACACACGTACATGTATACGTATGTGTGGTGGGTTGATCCTGGCTGACAAGTAAGCCCCTACTCAGTCACTCACTCACTCTCCCCCAGCAGGATGGAATAGAATCAGAAGTGTAAAAGTGAGAAAAAAATTCATGGGTTGAGATACATAAAGCTCAATAAACGAAGGGAGAAAACTCCCAAAAACTTAAGTGATGCAAAGGCAATCACTCATGACCTCCCACTAGTAGACCAATGTCCATCCAGTCTCCAAGCAACGGCTACTTTGGAAAAACTCCCCCAACAATTTTACTGCTGAGCACAACGTTATATGGTACAGAGTACCTCTTGGGTCAGTTGGGGTCAGCTGTCCTGGCTGCACCCCCTCCCAAACTCTTGTTCACCCCCAGCCTACTTGCTGGGATGGGGGGCAGAGTGAGAAACAGAGAAGGCCCTGATGCTGCACAAGCACTGCTCAGCAATAGATAAAATACTGGTGTGTTATCAACACTGTTTTGGTCACAAATCTAAACCACAGCACCATGCAGGCTCTTGGGAAGTAAAATAACTCTATCTCAGCCAAAACCAGTACAATATGTGAGAAAAAAATCTCTCCCCTCCCAGATACAGTTTCTGCAGACACAGTCTATATGACAACCCAAGGGGTCATCAACAGCCTGAAGAGCAGACCCCCAAGCTGGAAGAAGCTCATGATCATTAAATATCTCAATACCATCTGCAAGACTTTGCAGTAACCGCGTGAAAGTTAGCACTTCACAGGTCAAGAGGCAAGATCCATCTCTCAAGTGTGAGGAGCCGGTATTCCCCCCATGTCAGACAAAGTCATGTTGTAAGATTATATGGCTGTAGCCTGCTGAACAAGTAATTTATCAAAGGCAGAAAGCATTTGCAGTGCCTTTCAGTAACCTGAGCTAACAGATCACTGAGCCTTAGACACTGATCTTGCTAGCCTACACTGACAGCTTTGTGCTTAGTTATCATTTTTTCTCCTGCCTAGCCAAGAAAGAAAGGACGAAAGAAATAAAGAGAAGCTGTAAAGTGAATTGCAATTCACATACATTTTTTAAGAGCCACTGCAAAAAGGCACATCATTGGTAAGAGCAACTCAAAGCAAAATACATAGAAATCTGGTCTGACTGATCTACCATACATCATTTGGTAAGAGCAGTAAAGATTTATTTTAGGAGAATACATGTTGACTTCAGCAGTCCCCTCTTTATTCCCCCCCCCGCCTTTTTTTTTTTTTTTTTTTTAAAATTTTTTNATACATTTTGACTTCAGCAGTCCCCCTTTTATTCCCCCCCCCGCCTTTTTTTTTTTTTTTAAAAAACAATTTTACACCTTCTTCCCTCCTGAGAATGGATTTTGAAGATGGCCAGTACCAACTGCCCCTGCTTTTTAGCTTTAGTCTTTTCACTTCCACATTCAATCAGAAACTATACACTACAAATTAGTTTGATATCCACATTCTCTCACACACTTCGGCAGACAGGGAAACACCAACACATTATTTTTCTACTTCTCATATCAATATTACTAATATGAATAATCTCTTGTTCTGTATTCTATATCCGAAGTAAAGGATTCTGAAAAAAACCCGTTCCCAAAACATTATAGCACTTAAAGCCCTGTGAAAAGTTGGGATATAACAGAAAATAATCTATATAGATGTAATAGCACAAGTATTCAACTAGCTCCTATAATTTAGTTAATAAAGTGACACTTCTACAGAAAATACAATTAATGAACAGATTTTTGAGGCAAAACATAGAATTTGCATTTCAAAGAGAAATGAAATTAAATACCTCAGAATGATTATTGATTTTTGCTAGCTCTGCTGCTGTTTTCTCATCCTTAGTCTGTAGATTTTTGTCAGCTCCCAGCTCAAGCAACTTAAAAATTACACTTTTATGTCCATACTGTGCTGCCCATATTAATGCCTGCAAAGAAAAACTTCAGCTTACCAAGTTTACATATGGAGCAAAAAAGAACAGAGGTTCAATCAATAATGCAAACTTCACAAGTTCTTAAACGGCAGAATCTGGAGAGAAAGACAAGTAATGCAAAACAATCTCAAAGTGGTGTTAAAGTAGAAGAATATACCAATGAGTATTTCTGAGGAAGTTGTACTTAGAAACACGTTTGTGAGCTCTTGCTTTTTAAAATTTTTATCATGAATTACAATACACCAAAGTAAATCACTTACTGAATATCCATTTTCATCTTGGGCATTTATGTGTGATCCATGAGCAACAAGAAGAGCAACAACCTGAGGATAGCCTTTTCTAGCTGCATACATCAGCGGAGTCATTTGTCTCCTGAAAGAAAAGGGGATGGGTGAAAGAAAATATTTCAAGATATCAAAATCCAACCGCATTATCAAGTAGAACAACTGAATTCTGTAAAGATTCTCTGTTCCATACAAGAACTAAGCAGAGGATGAAAGCCCAAGACACCACATTCATGCTTCAGCACAAGGGTCAACTTAACAGAACGTACAGATTCAGCAACTCATTTATGTCCAGTTAGCAATTTGTAAATATTTTAAGAGTAGGCATTTATTTCCTGATTGAAATGAATTCAAGAAGTCAATTGTTGTCATTCACAAGAAGGAAACTCAGAGGAAACTAAACAAGTCTCTTCAAGGAGTTTAGAATACAGACTTACAATACTTCTGGGAGAAAAAGTTAAAAAAAACCCAATCTTTTATCACCCCCAAATTCAAGTAGTGCATTAAAACACAAATAACCTTAACATCCCAGCTATGAAACACTTTGTGTGTTAGCTAACTAAGCCATTTCTGTTTTGGTTCTGAACTACACAAAACCAATTTTTAAAAGCCATCCCTCTTGCTTCTACCACAGACCCAGTGGCTCTCATTTAGCACATGGACCAGCTTCATGAGAAGGGAATGGGCATAACTGTAGATTACAGCTTTAACCCTCCTAAAAGCAGAGGATATCAGCAAATCACCCGTTTCTTGCCCCCTTAATTAAAAAAAAAAAAAAGCAGCAGAGACTTTCATTTTTTACTTACAAAATTATTTTTAAAAGACACAGCTTAAGTGACAAATTCCACATACAGTTTAGTTTAAACCCAAAGCCCTGAGAAGAAATACGCAGTTTTGTGGAGGGCAAGTTGTAAATCACAACCGAGTATTTAAGAGGAATAAGATTAAGAACAACAACTATGTACATATCTGCAAAACCCTCTCTGGTAAAAACAATGTAAGCAAAAGAATCACAAGTCACACAACTCTTGGTGGTGCGCAGAGGCGCAGTGCAATACTGCAGGGTGCACATGTATTTTCAACATTCAGACATGCCCCCCCCAAGTATGCCTGAGAGGAGTCTTCAGAGAATTACACACAAATACCATACTAAAAATCTCAGCTTTTCAATGACTAAAATTAAATGCACATCAAAATATTTCTGTCCTTCATCCTATTTTTGTTTTCTGTTCCCACAAGTGTATGTGTTGATGCCTTCTCTCCTACATATATTACCATTTCTTACAATTGCTGAAGGAGTACTTACAGACACCACCTTTCCCATTATTCTGTTTTGTTGTTGGGGTTTTTTTTTTTTAATATCCCAAAACCATGACAACAACAGTCTATTGATCTTGTGCTTCTATTGAGACGCTTACAAGATGAAGCCACTGTGAATTGCTCTGAATGTTTTGAGAGAAAAAAAAATTGCTCAAAAGCTCCTGTTAGAAAAGTATCTTTCCAGATGCCGGACACTTATTCTTTGCTGGAATAAGACTGCAGAATTAAAAGAAATGAAGTACTGGAGGATAAAGATGTGGAGTTTCTGGTCGCTATGAAGTAATCAGATTTAAGCTAAGGTATTTCACCAGTGATGTTCAATTAAAGTTTACTGTATCTTAAAATGCAGTATTTTTTCCTGAAAAACTATCACGTATTGTTTTTAATGTGCAGCTCTGTGTCAAAAATCTGCTGTCAAAGATTATTCTATCTTGTTAGGATATACTCGAGGGAAGGATCGCTCTTTCCAATATTGTTTCTTAATAATAAGTTCAATGCCGACCACCAGAGGGACCCTGAAAAGCATATGCATACCAAAGCAGCTATCTTAAAATACAGACTTCCTGCCTCCTTCCAGAGTATTGCTAGAACTAAGGCTTTGCTCATGTTTCCTTGTTATTGCTCATTCACAAAAGGATAATATTTTGTCTTATGCAAACACTGTTAGAAGTGCGCTGAAAAAAATCCAGTCATATTACAAATCTGAAAGAGCCTTAACGGTAGGGGAAAAATGTCAATTACTTGGAGAGAAGCAAAATGAAAGGTAACCAGGTCTTCAAGACATACAGTCAATAAGAGAAAGGAACTTGTTAATGAAATGAAAAAACCTGCATCAGTCTATAATTCAATTTAGCCCATATCAACACTGCAAAAGCAGTTGTTCTGACTGAACATAAAGAAATATTTTTACCATGGACACAGTCAATCAGTGGAACTGGTTGCTCAGGGAAGTTTTGTAGTCTCCATCTTTGGCGGGTTTCAAGATCAGTTGGCAACTTAGCCCAATGTCATAGCAGAAGTAGCTTTAAGGAAGAAGTTGGACTAGAGACCTCATGAGGTCCCTTCTGACCAGAATTACCCTGTGATCCTACGAAGATTACTACAAAAATAGAGAAAAAGACTCTACAATCTGCCCCTGTAACTTAACAACTAACTGACGAGATAGTGAGATACAGATATCTATAGATATCTATATTTTAAAGAATGAACAGCAGTTGATTACAACCTAATAATTTGTAGCACCAGAAATCAAACTTGTCTGTCCAATGCAGACACTCACTCCCACTCTTATTTCTATTCAGTGGCAGGTAGCCTTTGACAGACTTTCCATGCTATCAACTTTGAAGTATTTACATCTGACTGCAAAACCAGTCCATTCATGCCTGTTTTAATTTCTTCTGCTCTCAACCTTTTTTTTTTTTTTTTTGAACTTGCACATTGCTACTACCTCACAATTACCTTCTGCTTTTTCAAAGGAAAAATACTGAACAGAAGTCCAGAGGCTACAGAAGTCTTTTCTCCAAAGAACATCATGTAGTGGTTACAGCTGTTACTGCAGACAGGGCATCTGAAATCATGGGAACAACTCAGTAACATTAAAGCTGCTGAAAAAGTTCCTCCATTTTTAAGTAAAATCCAATAAACATTATGCTTAAAAGGTTCACCAACACGAATATACAATTAGTACTTAAAGCATTCCATTTCAATGTTCGGGTTTTAATTTCAAAGGCTACAAGCTGTTTCAGGACAGAAACGTATATAGTGCTGCACAAATATGCAATCACATGTTATGTTACGATTTACTGTCTTGGATACATGCTGCATAGGCACCACCTCAGAGAGCAAGGTCCATTCACATGTAGGTCCACAAGAGGGAGACTAGAGCATTAGGGAAAACAAATCTTGTTTTCCTAACTCTGCAAAGAACACCGGCAAATACAACAGCAAACTTTAAGATGCCAAATCCATTGTCTCTTGCCAAAGTTGAACAGAAATTAAATATATTAAATGTACACCTTATCGCAATCTAAAAATGTACACAGAAAGCACAGTGATAACCATCCAGACAAAAGATCTGAAGAATCCTTTCGTCATTTTGAGGAACCATACAGACATTCACATTTCAGCAATCTGGCTTACGGATCCCCTTCTTGTCCAAACACCTGTGAAGTCCTTTTGTATGGCACAATCTGCCACATGACATTTGCCCATACTGAACACAATACTCATGTAATAGTCAATAAATAAATAAAAATCTTAAAAGGCATATAAGCAATTTATTAATTAAGCGTGATGTCTGTTCCAACTATGTTTGCTTCCAGCTATGCAGCAGCTAAATAAAAAGCAAGGAATTCTTCACTGGTCTCATGCAAATGAAGGTGGTTTTTTGATTTGTTTGTTTTTATCTTTAGGTCTCCCTGCTTTTACGTTAAGGCTGGAGAAAAAGACAAAACCAAAAGTTTTTTCAGTTTTCAGGGCCATCTAAAACTTTGTATGTGACATCTACACAAAGATACAACAAGAGGTTCTTACAGGCTCACTTCATCCTGTCAAAAAAAGGGGGCAAAACGTAATTACAAGAGAGCAAGCTGAGTAGAAGAGCCCTAAAAGCCACCACTTGGAGCCTCCTCTACCCTGGCTAACCACGTGCCATGATAAAACTAGGTGACCCAGTGATACCTAGCTATCTCACTGAAAAATATCCTGAGTACCTGTTTGTTACCACTAAGCTGAGTCTGTGGTGCAGAATTCACCACACCTGACAAATGCACATTCTTGTGATCGGGATCACGCTCTCAAGCAAGACAAAGTTCATCTTCCTGGAAAATTTCAGAAGTGGAAGGAGAGGAAGAGAAGATGTCTTTCATCTAGACACAGGTTTCCTTCTATCTAGAAGGTATCTATGGAAAATACAGTATTTCAGGTTGGTGATCTTGAAAAGTATAAGCTGTATGTAAAGTTTCATAACTGAATATGTTTATTAACTAACCAGTGTACCCTTAACATTAGAAAAAAATACAGCAGGTAGAAAACAATTTAACCTTATGAGTTTAGTATCAATCTTTTCTTATTGAGATCCCAAGCAAGGAAATGATGCTACCAGACATAAATATTTTAGTCTACTGATCTGCAAACAGAACACTGTTTCAGATAACCAGCAAGCATCTTCAAAAGCTTTTGGAGCCAGTTTCACCACTCCAGTGCTGTACATTAAGCTTGAAACTGAGAAATGAAGTGGTAACAGTGTGTCCACAGCAACAAAAGGAAAGTTCATTTGCCCATTTTTTGGTTTATTGGGGTTTTGAGTGAGGAGGTGGGAAACCCTATACAACAAGTAGTATTGGAAGAACATATTTTATTGTACTGTGAGCTGCAAGATACTTTTTCCAGGCACTACCTGCTGCAGCAAGGTAGTAGAGCCCTCTACCTTCCTGAAGCAGAACTTTTTAGAACAGAACATACAGCTCTAGTAAGAAGGCTGAGCTGGAAAAGGTGACAGCTTAGTTTCAGGTTCCCTAGTTTTAGGCTTCATTTCAGATTGCCAGTTCTTGTACCCTTCTGCTTCTGAACTCTGTTTACCTGATTGTTTTAAAATTAAAAAAGGCACCTGTGTACGTTCTACATCACACAGAGGTGGCAAGGTAGACAGCTACAAAGTTATCTTCATATGAGTAGAAAAATACAAAGGATGTGATTATAAAAGGGATTAGCACAAAAATTAACAATGCGGATGGCAGAACTCTATACTATGACATTCCCAATTATCCTGCCCTGTCCTCCTACATCCTTACTCCATCACATTTTTACAAGCAAGCTGGTTTAGCTAAAAAATGCACACTTTGATGTAAAGTAGAGAAACAAAAGTGATTGACATAATCAGAAACTTCTCAGACTGTTTTCAACTTTACTTTCAAAGCGCGGGTGAAGTCTGCAGTCAAGAAATTCAGCATATACATGTGAAATTTACTCCACTTTTCTAATTAAAGGGCAATTCTCTGTCATGTAAAAAACCCAAACCAATTCTATGCCAATAACCCACAATCAGGGTGAGTGGCAATGACAAGAAGTTTAATACACTTGTGACAAAATGTTGCTGATATAATGCTAATGGAGCTCAGTGCAGGTTTTGTTTCTGTTTTACACAAAGGCTGCTCAGACGACATTCCAAGACACCACAGTACATTGTCAGAATACCTCTGTTAAAAATAGCATCTAATGTTGCTACTGTCCCCAACTGTTTTACACCTTTGCCCAGAAACTGTGACCAACAGTTGTAAGCCTGTTGGTACCATGCTACAGTCAATACTAGCTGGGACAGTCATCTATTTCAGCATCTAGACTCCTTCCCCCTACCAAAAGATGTGATGAACAGGACTTGACACTTATGTTCAAAAGCCACTCTTCCAAACTCACAGAACTTGCACATTTACCATGCTTTTGACTTCTCCCTAACTCGGGTAAGAGGAAGGAAGAGATGTATGGACATCGCCCATATGAACACAGTACTTCAGTAAATGTAATTTTGCATCCGATTTTTTATATTTAGTCCCCCTGTCCTGATGTTTGACCAACTTAATAAAATAAGTCTTTCTGTCCTGAGTTCACAGTACTAGAATAAAACACTCTCTGAAAGGCATGAAGTATAATAGAGCACAACATTCCAGGTATTTTTTGCCCTGAAGTAGATCAAAGATCTTGACTCAATCAATATTAAATTCCCTGATTTTCTTGCCCCAGCCATAAAACACACTGTAGTGCATTAACTTTTCCCAGGCTACTTACCTTTACAGAAATCTATTGTTTGTCATTTGGCATGGTTAACTATCACACAATGATAATGTCAAGGTCTTTGAAATGATTATGTGGCAGTGCAGACTTACTATCTTATCAGTAGCAATAAATATCTTGCTAAAATTGAGGTGTTACACAACTGCTTTATTCTGACTATGCAACCTGAAGAGAGATCTACCTTGTGAACTGGGGAATACTGTGATGAAAATTTCCCCCTTCCATTATCATCTTTTTCAAGAGGGCAAAACGGACTAAAACTTTCATCATTAAACCATTTTTGATACTCCTCAGAACTGCTCTGAATGTAAGTATAAGTGAATATACATAGACAACTTAATGCCAGACCTGAGCAGTGATTTTATTTTCATGCATAGACATTCACATACATGACAGTATGCTTCAAGCTCAACTTTTAATCTGTACAATGACAAAACAGACAAATGTCTAGTTCTTATAATACTGATCCTAAAAAAATAAAAAAACCAAAGACTTTCTGAAGACTTTTCTTTACATATATGCAAAATCCATAACCATTTTAGAGCAGAAACACTTGGTCATTGACGAGGACTCAATTGTGTCAGAAGTTTTAAGAGTGAGGGGAAAAAAAAAGCCAGACAAACAAAATCAAACCTCCACATATCCCATACAGAACAAGAGACAAAGAGCTTATGTCAGAATAAAGGAGGTTTCAGTCATTCATCTATTTGTCCCTTCTTCTAACAAAGAGCTATTAGCATGGAACCAACTCAAAACTCTCCTTATCGGCAAAGCCATTAGCTTTCTTTTCCTCTACGAAACAACCTATAACATGTATTCCAAGAAGCAGTAATTTAGTTATCAGTTGGTCATGCCTTTTCCTTCTGCCTAAAACAAAATCACAGCTTAACATTAATAAAACCACTGTACCTTTAAGAAACTATTGCAGGTTAAAAGAGGTTTTAAAAAAAAGGCTGCTTAAATATTTTGAGGCCTTACAAAAGGATAAAGTATATAATTTACATTTTGGAGCAAGAGGGAGGTGAATGATACAAGATAAGCATTCATGTAAATGGAGCATTCGGGCTACAGTAGCTTGACGAAGACTATACAGAGCAGGTCTTACGATGTTTTCTTGTTTCAGCTAGCCATTACCTTACTTCTTGTTCATCTGTCAGAACTCTTCAGTTAGGACCTACGCTTTGATAAACTACATTCTCATCAACAAAACTGTTTTTACAGCCATCAGTATTCAGTTCCCAATCTTGATTTAGCAAAACTATCAGAAATTAATCTACTGAATACTTTCTCCTCAGTACTCTATTCTACTGCAAAGGAACCATCTACCTGCCCACTCCTAAACCCATCTTCTTTCTTAGACTGCATTTCAAAAATCAGTTTATTTCTCACTAGTCCTCCCCTGCTGCAGGCACGCTTTACAAAGTCAATAGAAAAAAAAAAAAAAGGCAAGTTTCTGTGTATCACCTCCAGATGACATGAAATAAAAAATGCCTACTGGCTGCCCTGACAGCTTAACACACGGATAAATACCAAACTCTACCTTACATGAAAGTTAAATATTCTGCTTTGCATTCACACACATTCCAGTTGTTGGTGGACAAAAGAGAAGCTTCCTAAAATCATTCCGGTTCTCGAGTGCTGAGATAGCCAAATAATGTGAACCATAGTTCTTAAGACCTGTGGTAAGCTGATCACACAGAAAGTACTCTCACAATAATCTCAACTCACTGACAGTTCTGACGCCCTCCTACAGAACATCCTGCTTGCTCTAATGAAACGGCTTAAGTGGGACTGCAGTGCCACATAGAGGGTCTGTTTTGATCCCTTATCTTCACAGAAGCTGGTTTGATGCATTTCATCCCTCAGTTTCACAACACAGTGGAAGAAGCCCACGAGAAGCAGCAGCTGCTGCCTGAGCAGTTCTAATGATGGAGTGGTATGCATAGATGTCAAATACTGGAAAGGAATAAAGGCAGCATGAAGATTTTGGAAAAATCCAGACCTTGTCATCTAACTTCTACTTTTGTTTGGTACAAATGTGACATTTCTAATTGTCACTTAATTTATCTTTTCATTTGAGAAAGACTACTATTGCAAAAGTAAAAAAAACACAACTAGGCACTGTATCTAATATATGCAAGCATAACTCATATGTTAGCACAAGGTCTTAGGAAACAAAGAGATAGCAAATAAATATTTGTATATAAAGGCCAATTATGCATAACATACTGTAAGTTTATAAATAAAGATTTTTTCAAAGCTTGGCCAAACACCTTTCCAAATGTAAACCTGCAGCTTTGCACTCTGACTTACATTTTCAAACACCCAGGACAAAGTTTAATAATGCAAACACTTCCCCCATTTTTTAAATCAGGATGTTTATCTTAACATCTAGCTATCTGACAGCAACAATATGGAATTATTTCAGAATCTGTAGCTTTCTCTTCTTTCATGAAAAATTTTTAGCCTCTCTGATAAGAATAAACGAATGGCATTTAAATTTGGTACCACACATCAGTGGCACTTCAGCACAACTATGTTTTCTTCTTGTCTATCAGTACTATGCTCACAGTGAGGTTCGGGGCCCAGAGTAATTGAATTCTACTAATGAGAACCAACAGGCCTCCAATTCTGTTCTCTTCAGAGGGCTACATATTGTACATATCTTGGGTAATGTGGTAGAAGAGCTCTGGTATAAAAAATGAATTTCAGTTAGTTGAAAAACAAGCAGTTTCAATTTGACTCAAACAATACCTTTTTTTTCCCAGCAGAGGGAGGACAGTTTACCTTGGGTCAGCCCAGAATTTCTTTCTTTTTGATGCAAAATGAAACATTGCAACAGACTATGCAAGTACAGACATCTCACAATGCACTGCTGTTCCTTGTTTCTAAAATGTATTTTACCCACACAAAAGTCTTCTTTTTCCATAGGAGGCTGTCTGTGAAAGGAATATTGCCAGATACCCATAAAAGGCTCAAAAGGAGGACATGAATTTAAATAAAGAATTAACTGATTTAACTTACATCCTTATACAGAAGAGGCAATATGATTTGGGAAAGGCAGAGGACATATTTCTTGCCCTTATACTGCAGTCAACCAAACTATTAAGACTAGTTTTTATCCTAAATTTATATCTGCTTCAGCTGAGGAACATACTAAAATTTGATAAAACTGATCACAGTCTTACTTACTCAGATGAATGACTATACTAGGAGAAATAAATATCTGGACACTAATCTTTCTTTATACAGACAGCAGTGAAATTACAAAAACCTAATGAAGTACACGTCATCTTAACCAACAACAGCTATGTTTACTAAAAAGTCTCTATATATTAATATTAAATTTTATGCTGTATTCACAGACATGGGGTTTTTTGGTACCTGCAAGTAAAGTTAGGGTCAGCATTCCTTGATAGAAGCAATTCTACAGTCTTCAAGATGTTTTCCTCTGACGCATGCGCAGTACATGCTGCCATCAGCACAGTGTACTTATCTGTTTTGAAACTTGCAGTTAGAGAATTATATATGTAAATGTAAATACCATGCTAATCCAGAAGTTCCTTTAAAAGCCTTTACATTTGCTAGACTTGTTAATCAGGTTCTGATACTCTTAAGATACTTAGAAAAGGGTAAGAAACTGGTCTTCCTTCCAGTGAAAGTCACTAGAATTATCAGGTAAGATAAAGGCATCTGAGAAGATAGAAAGATGGGAGTGAATAGCAGTAGTAAAGCATCTATACCTACAGAAGTTTAGGATACTTCTTAGGTACCCCCAAAAAACAGTAGGAGCTTAACTATAGATGCACGTTTCTCACATCTTGTTCCACACCAGTAGATTCACATCCTGTTCCTCCCCACCTCTCCCCAAAATACAGTCAAGGGGAGAAACAGTTTACAGGAAATTAACTGCAATGGATAAAAAAAAGTGCATGAAATGTATTATAAACACATAACAACATCAATTTTACGGAGAACAGAGGCCAGTTGAAGTAACAAGACTTTATTATAGGGCTCTAAGCAGAAGGAAGTGTTTACTAGTGGCAGGAGGAGGATTAAAAGTATGTTTTTAGATGTGGATTTAAAGAATATCTACACAGTCCATAAAGATTCACCAGGAGGAACCAGCGTATTTGCTCCAGCTCTGAAGCCAGCTGGGTGTTCCATGCCACCTTTGCTCAGAAATCAGACTACACACCACTCCTGTTTGCCCACAGAACAGTGGAGATCTCCTTTCCCATGGTTCTCCTAGAGAGATGTGGGAAGCATCACACCTCAAGGACTTCAGCAAGTTAGTTGGCCCTAGAGTCAATTAGAAGACTACCATTTGATTAACTGCCTGTTTTGCTTATTGCACAAACTTGTTCACAAGTTCAAACATGCCTTTAACAATTTGTTTTAACAAGTATAATTTTAGCTGTACCTACTTCAGACCATACCATGAAGTGTTACTATATGTTTTTTAACTTTCTGGTAAAAATTTTAAGACCATGTATATATTAACACTTTCATTCTTCAACTGAGATCACTTTATTATATTTAAATATGAGAGGCTTGTTATGTACTTTAACCCCCTCTGCTCTACTTTCTTCATTTCTCACCACTTCTTGTCCCCCACCCCTCCAACTAAAGACCTTAGTTTTGCATATAAATTTATCTGTTTTTTTTAATATACCATCTTTTAACTTTCAACTACCTCATGCAGAATTTCTAACACACATAAATCAGTACGTTAAATGAAAAATTAAGTTTCAGAGAGTCACTTAAAACTCCTGAACCGTAAGTAATTAACATTTCAGTAAATTACTTGATACACTGACAGATTTTTACTCAAAATGTTTAACCTGGTTATCAATAACAACATGAACAGAAAGATGGCAGGACTTTGAACAAAGGTAGTAATAAGTGCCTTTAATCTGGGAATGATGTCTAGGAGGAACCTATAGTTATATTTGAATTCAGTAATTCAGGTAGTGACAAAGAGTGGGAAATTAATTTCTGTTAGCCTACCTATAGCTCATACATGTGAGCAAGAGAAGGGGAAGAAACATCTTAGTATTGTCCGGTTTCTCTTTTGCAAAGAAAAATTTGTAAGAGACCGCAAAAAAGATTAGTTTATGTTCAGCCTAGCTGAAAAACCCAGAAGAGCCAGTGAATGTACTCCTTAAAGTGCTGCATTCTGGTACCACCACATAGTGAATGATACATTAGTTTCTTGTTCTTCATGACTGCCAAAAAGGGTAAAATTAAGTAACCACTTACAAAGAATGACAGTGATTAACACTATAGCTATTATCAGGATTATAAGCATTATAGGATAATTAGTACAGGATCACTTACGTGATTGCCTGCTGATGTAAAAAAAGCAGCACGACTGGTGACATATAGTACCACTTAGCATGGCATAGCTTTACTGAACACATGTGGCCTGAATCAAAGACTTGGAAGACTGTTCCTGGCTGGACAGTACTCTGCTGTGCATATGCCCTAGCTACTGTTTCCCTACACAGACTAACAGGGAAACAAGCTGAGAAACCTGATCCTAGCAAGGTGCCACTTAGGGCAAACACAGTTGGTGACACACTGAAAAAATGCCCTGCATGTTGGTTAACTGGTCAGCCGAAACTGCTGCCAATAGCAGTTTCTGCCCCATTTATAGCTCTCTACAGCCATAAACAAGGAACAAGTATGAGCTGTAGGCAGCCACATGGAAGTTCTCTGAGGTTGGCTACAAGGACAGTAATTCGAAGGTATGATTTGGTGCAGGCAGCCTACTCTAATCTCATACTCTGATCAGCTGCTAAGAAGTTCAAGAAAATTTTCAGAGCCAGATTTGTACCATCTGCATTTCAGTCTAGTACTATTACAAATATCGGCAAGTTACCGGAAAACATGATCACTGCTTTTATGTACTTGGCAGTATCATGTGTTGCATCAGTTTTTTTCTGTACTGCAACGTTTTTTCTTGAACTTGGATAAATCTTCCAACACAATGAAAGAGAAGGAAAAAAACCACAGTTTAAGTATGCAAAAGTTATTATTAAGCCATAAAAATTGACAGAGGATCCGATATTATTTAAAAGCTCCACCGAACTCTTGCAGAAAAAGGTGATCTAGCAACACACTGAAGAATGGTTTTCACTTAATAGAAAAATTGTGCTCTAGTTTTAGAGAAGTCCACATTAGTTTCTCACAAACGTGAAAGCTATTCCTGTTTTTTTGGGATTCTAGCTGGTTTCTGCATGTACATACTTCAAAACAGGATCAAACAAAGGAAGTTTTAACTCTATAACTTTATCCAAGAATTCTTGAACAAGTATTTCCAAACACTCTTTTTAAAAAAGGGGGATTACTGGCTTTGGGAGGTAGGGGGGAAAGACAGAGTGAGACAAAGAACAAGAAAACTCATCAACCGATTCCAGATCAGTTCCAAGAACACAATTTTTACTTTAAAACTACTACTTCCACTTCAAAACCGTGAAAGCCAGACTAGGTCCCAGTTCCACTGTGAACTTTGATTTTCTTCCCCTGTATCTGTAAAAGAGAATAAGGATAGGACAATGTCTGGCACCGAGCATTACTGGCCAGTATTTTTCATTCACATCTTACCTATTTCAAAACATGCATTAGCACCTCTGTCCAGAAGAAGACGCACTACTGCAAAATCAGCCACACTGGCAGCACACATGAGGGGAGTCCATCCAAACTGAAAGCTACATTCTATGCTTATACCTGTCAAAATTTAAGATACTGAAATTATAAAACTGCAACACAATAAATATGCATTTTATAAGCCTTACTCTTAATATGTATCGTTACAAAGGTTACACACTGTTTGCCTTTAGTCCCAGGGAGAGAAGTCTCTTATACCATTTTCTTTTTAATACACCTTTATCTAGAATACCAGAAAACAACTTTTAGAACTGACACCAAGGAATCCAAGAAGAGCCACAGAAAGACTACATTAAAAAAAGTAATAAATTTAGCTGCAAAAATAATTTCAGAGAAGTGCACAGAATCTGTTTTCTCTGCTTATGTGCAATGGCTCTCCTCAATCAAAATGAAAAATTTTGATACTTGCTTCCAAAGCAGTCCACTTGGCTTAGCAACTTGCTTGTCAGGCTATTAAGATCATATTGACCAGGATTTTCCGGCTTCACAGCTCCTTGTCTTGCAAGACAGTTAACTTGCAGATACCACTTTTGTGTTCAGTACTAACAAAATATTATCTCAATAGAAAGAAGAAAGAGAAGATTATGCAAGTTTCAGTCACAATCACCAGATTTGTTTGTTGCTCTTTGTAATAGTCACATCTTCCTTTGTGGCTAGAACTAAGCTTGCCAAACAGCTCTCCCAAATTCACCAAGAACCAAGCACCAGACCAAAATACTTACCTGACAACTTTCAAATAAAAATCTTTATACGTTTTTGCAGTAAGAGGAATCATCTTTCCTTCAATCCTTTCTCAAATATTATTTCCTCTATAAGTTTCCATCAGCTGGTTCCCTACTAGTCCAACAGTGACTATGGATAATCAAAAATACTTCAGACAGCTCTGAAAAAACCCAAAACTGTCCTGAGAAATTTGTGACAGTCGAGCTACATGCATACCTTCTCATGCAAAATGTGTATTTACTTTCCCTGCCTTAGTAGTTTGTCAAAGATGTGCACAGTGTAGCAACATAAAGCCATTAAAGCTGAGTGAGTAACAGGTCACTGCTCTGGGATTGATTCTTCAACTGTTTAAGATCACTGGAGCTGCGGAAGTGATCAGTAAAGAGGTAACATTCAATGAAAGCCAGGTGTTGAAGCACTCCAACACCTGCAAGCCACAGAATTTATGAACTTCTTAGTAATTCATACATGCTAGCTGCATCCTTAATGTCACAGCACGCCAGTCTGTCTGTAATATACAAAATACTTCATTAAAGCCCACCGCCAAGTTCTACAAGGGAAGCCATCAAGTGTCCCTTAGCAATCACATCTGAACTTCCTTGTAGACAAGTCACTTCAAGAATTTAGAAAGTCTGATATCCAACAGCCTGATGAAGTAACACAAGTAGGAAAGGAACACCAGAAAGCTGGCACTCTGTCAGCCTTAGGAAGTCCTTTTTCCTCTTAAGAAGAAAAGCAGTCCATGTAACTCAAGTTCCCATCTAGAGCTTTTTATTTTAATACCTATCTGAACAACAGTGACAAAAGCTCTACTTGGCAGGCATATGGAGACTTATTAAAACTCTTGAGAAGGCAGGTTCCTCGCTGTTTTCTTTACATGTATAGCAGACAGTATCTGCCACGATATTGGTGCTTTTTCCAAGTTTTAGAAGTAGAATGGTATTTTCAGCAACAAAATGTCAAAGCTGTGTTACAGCTTGCTTGTCCTGCATGGTCTCCTGCCATCTATGTAGTAACTGCCTTGAAGTACCGCGCGGCGTGAAAGTCACAATACAAACCAGCTAGAGTCTCAGAGGGACAAAGAGAGGACTGAAACAGTAACAGTCATGTTGCTTCTTGGCTGCATGGTTATAGGAGCTGCTGACTGAACCAGAAATGTCTCCCGTTGGTTACTACTCAGACTCATTACGTGAGCTGTTCTTGAAGTAAGCAGTGTTAGTTTAGCATTTAAAATGACCCTTAAGAAGTCCTGTAAAGCAACAGTGAAACCCTGAAACAAACTTTTAGTGAAAGGTCAGGCCAGATCCAACAGCCAGAGAGATGTGAGGCTGCTGCAGCTCCACACCCCCAGGTCCAACCAGTATTGATGCTGAGCACGTACTCCCAGCAGGCACACACATACAACACCAGCTACACCAACCAACACAGACAGAGCACTCGTGAACACGGACAGCACCAATGGTCTCGTCCTGCTCCCCTTTGGGATAGATATAGCTCCTCCAGTTGCTGGCACCACGGACACATGGACCTCTGACCCCTGGTCCCACTCCTGTTGCTGACACATCCTTTCACTCACTCCAGTCTGTACAGTCGCTGGCACCCAGGCACAAGGGCCCTATGACAGCCCTGGGAGTCCTTTTTTCTGAGTCCATAATTTGGTTTTCTGCCCACCCTCGGGCTTCTCTGCTCCTTTGGGCTTGTGATGGGCTGACGGCTTCCATGACAAGCCCGGGAAGAGCTGGGCCAGGGTATTATTTGGGCTCCCTCACCTGCCATTACCGCTTTGTGTTCCTTTGTGGGCATGAGCAGAGGAGCTTTTCAGTCACGTAACCTCACAAATTATGCCTAGGAGGCAAAGCAGATGCAACATTCTTTCTTACAATCCGTGTTACAGATAAATACTCTCCCCTTTGATGGGGAGAAATATGTTCTGGTCCCAGCCGAGCTCTACAGCAGAAACTATATGAAGCATGTGAAGAAGAACAGCAAAGGAAGAACTATGTTCTTTCTGTGATTACTACAGTTTCCCCGGTATGTGTTTCAGATATTTTGTTAAGTGTGGGTAATAATAGTTATGGCAGAAAGGCTGTTTTTATACAGAAAAATGTAACCTCAAATTCAAAAAATTAACAAGATAATGCCCGAAGAACTACGACCAACCTCTACAGAGAGCTTTTTATGCTAAATAATTCCATGTTTGACACCAAAAATATGAGGTCTTGAAAAACTTGCATTTAGTTTAAGAATAGCTCTTAGCATTAGAATTCATTCACATTCAGACCCAATTTATCTGAGGGGAAGTTCTAAAATGCTTGATTCTAGAAGACTTCTCTCTAACAGAAGCATTGATTTCTTTTAAGTCTGTCAGCACTTTGTGCTGTGGTTCCACAATACCTTAAAAGTTGAGTTACATCAGAGCTGCTGATGTCTCCCACTGCTGGGCCAGCCATGGTTCTCATCTCACTCAGGGTTCAGAGTCCTTAACTGGTTGAAAAATTATTCACACACACCCACACCCCCACCATAGTTTATTACTACTTTAATTCCCTGAACTGGCTCACAAAAGATCACATGAGCTCCAGCACTCATGTAAAGATAGGAGTGGAAAAGACTGCTGAATGAAAACAGGAAAGATTATTTAAACGTAGCTATAGCTTTGATCAGCCTAAACTGTCATGAGGTCACAACTTTTAATTTCATTTGAGAAAAACTAACATATAAATTATATGGTGTTAAGTATTTTACTCCCAAAGCAGACCAAAATGCCCAAGTCATCTTTGAACCTGCTACTTTCTTGTGTTATTTTTTGACACACACTTCAGAAACTTAGTTCTTAGTATGTTGTCATTTTGTAGAAGGAGTAAGAGAAGACATTGTGCTTGTCCATCTCTTAAGGCAGCCCAGTAAAACTGCCTCAGCACCAAAGATTCTTAAAGCAATGGCTAAGCAAGCCAGAAGACAACATGTTCTTACTCTACCTGAAAGAATGGCCCCAACTGTTGCTAGGAAATCCACTTCCAACACAAACCCTGAGTTTGGCCAAGTGCTGCTAGCAAGCCTCCTACAAGCTCTACTGAACATACACTAAAGGCGACTTTGGACGCAAAGATTTAATCTGAGTGAGCACCAATCCTCTGAAGGACAATGTCACATTTCTTCAGAAACACTTCCCTGTTAGAAGGGCATTGTGTTCTACGGCTCTGCAGGACAGCATGGATGGGCCAAAAATTACTCTTAATCATATTTTCAGGAAATGATAGATTCTCTTGTGATACTGCCTTGTGCATTTCAGAGGACAGGACACTAGACTACAGGAATCTTTGGCCTGACTTTACGCTCTTACAGATATCTGTCATCATCTTCTAACAGCATAGAACTGCTCATTATGTAGCAGCCATCAACGCAGAAAGTGAACTACTGCTGTTTGACTGAAATATAAGCAATTAAAAATGGATGGCTGTAACAGAACAATTAAGCAATCACTAAGACATCACTACAAAGTCTACCTATAAATAAGAACATATTTTCTCAAAGCAAGACAGAAGATGTATTTCACTCAGTATTACACCTCTGTGTTTCAGCCTGTTCAATAGCTTTTACTTAATTTAAAAAGAAAATGATTCCCCCACTGTGGTGATAAACAGTCTTCTTCTAGAAGGGCAAGTAACGTCATTGTTTTAAAACCCAGAAAAATCCATTGCTAACTAGGAAACTACTTTCTTCCAGCCATAAGACAGATTATTCTCAGAGAACAAGTACTTGGCCACTATATTCTGCTTGCTTGCCGAAGCAGAACTCCTTGACGATTATCACTAGGCAGGTCAACTCAGCTATGCAGCTTTTGATTGCCTTGGATGCTTCAGTAAGTGATCCAATCCTCCTAACACTGAATAACAGAAATACATTACAGACAAATACTGAGTAACAGAACAGGGAGAAAGGCTTTTAGTGTTAAAACAAGCTACTTTTTAGTGACAAATGCCACATAAACCCTATTAGACCTTTAAGAATCACAAAATCTTTGTCCAGCTGATGTTGCCAGGACAGCAGTATTACACAGGGCACATACCAGAAACTTAACAGTGCTGTGGGTAAGGGGCAAAAAAAAAAAAAAGAATTTCCAAATTGGGGGAGCACTAAAACAAAAAAAAGTCAGCCTCCTCTTCCTGTCCCCACCCCAGCAACCTTCAACACCAAAGTAAGACCACCGACTGAATTCTCACTCTCAATTTAAACCACCTCAAATTCAGTGCTTGTAATTGATATTTTCAGGTTAAAAATGCATCTGAAAACAAAGAAACACCTTATTTCATAGTTCACACATTACAGTTATCTCAATTTTCAGGGCTCCTGACTGATGAAAGGAATATAAACTAGAAGGAATTTGCTGGAATACCACATGCTGAGTCACCAAAAAAGTAATTTAATCTTTAAAATAAGAGTTTATACCCTGTGTTGGAACCATTCACATATTCCTACATGCACGTGACACATTATTTTGACATAAGAAACTTTGAAGCCTTAGAATTCTTGCCAAGTTCAGTTACAGATATTCAACTTCATAAAGGACTTTCCTCACCAGAGTTTAAGAGTTCTTCAATTAATGACACATCACCACGAAATAGAGCCTTCTTTAACGATTCATTCTTGTCCGCCTGCAACATTTGATCCAACTGCTAGACAAGCAAAGAAAAGTTAAGTCAAAACCTAGTAACTGTTTCAAGGTAAAAACTACAGCTTGATTTCAGTATAAAAGCACTAATGACCTCTGTAACGACAAAGCAGGGTGGGGG
>VYXH01006307.1:187952-208096 GCA_013397275.1 Burhinus bistriatus | reverse complement strand
GGGTAGGTAACGCGGTAGAGCTACGTATGAAGTTGTCTCTCTAGATCCGTAACTGGTAAATGTGTTTAAATCCAAGGTGAAAAATAAGGTGTTCTGTCTTTAATTTCTGTCATCATTAATACACCTAACCCAATAGCAGTCAGTTACATTGCCGATGGGTACGTACATGCACTGTTCCGTAGCCCAAGCCCATGGTGGTCGCTGTTGCGTAGGGAAGGTTGAACAGCAGCCGTGCATAATGAGCTAAGCTTTCACCCCGTTCCCTCCCAGCTGGGTATATATTGGCATTACTTTCCGTTTTGGAATTGTGGTTGGATTTTATGGATAGTCTCTCATCCATCACGGGGTTCACATGAAACTCTTTGAAGAACAGATGAGGAACAACATTCTGTATTTCATCCACAGGCAAAGCTGCTCTTTGAGCTCAGTGTGGACCGTGCCCCAGTCTGAACTGATTTTGGCCTTCTCCCTGGGCGAAAGGGAACAGAAGGTAAAAAGTCTGGTCTTGGAGAAGAGGCAGCTGCTAGTACGGAATGGTGAGTGTAGTCCTTGCGCCCATGACAGTGTGAAAGTGTAATTTTTGGGAAGTTAATTTTAACAAAAAATTAATCGGAAGGTGACTGTGAAACATTTCTTCCTTTTTTCTTTTTTTTTTTCTTTCTTTTTTTTTGGTGCAATGCAGTGTGTGAGGCAACTTTTACCATGTTGCGAACTTACAGGTTAGCCAGAGCTGTGCTTAGAACATACCAAGTGCTATAAAACGGCACTTATTAATAAACCCCCAAGGTCTGCATGTTTCAGTTGTGCACTCCTGATGTTTTTAACAGCTATTTTTTCTGCATTTTAGTTGCTTGTCTGTAAAATATGACAACCTGTTTGCGTAAAAGTATCATGAAAGTCACATTAGTAACAATGAGGAACTCTGGTATAGAGCTGGCTGAACATTTTAAATGAACTCCCATGAAAGAAACTTCCAGTTCTGGAAACTTGATAGAAATGCAAAAACCTTTCCTTTCACACAGCCTCCCTGGAGCAAAAGATACTAAAATAGAGTCAACTGTAATATATACCTTTATATAAATGCGTAGCTTTATGTGCTTATTTTGGTTTTACTTGCATATACTAAAGGTCTGTTTAAATTAGTTTGGTAATGAAAATGTGACATTTACTGGATGTAATAATTAAACATTTTTGTAACCATATCAGTTACTATAAAATTGTAACTTCTGTTCTCATAGTTTTCAGTTCTCTGATCACTGCCCTGAAGATTTCTCATGTCACTTTCTGCCTGCAGAGGTAAAGTGGCAGTGTCATCTAGCTTCTTTGTATCTATATGAGTCTACCAGCCCTTAACATTCTAGTCTCCGTATCCAGGATCAAGCTTCCATAATATTCTTTGGCTCAGCTGTGTTACTGAACATGGGCTTGCTAATAGAATTAGAATCTAGAACTAGAATCCCTAGCTGCTGAACTCTAAAGACTTTTTACAATTGACCCAATGCAGTGCAAGAGAGTTTTTTCTAACTGGTGATGCTACTATCTGTAGATTCCTTACTTTTAATACACTACAGATTATTTACTATTTGACAATTGTGATTTATTTTTCCTGGTTCAGGTTCACAGTTTGAGATCGGTGGGTTGTTTTTATTCTTCCCTTTTCTCTGCACTATCTCATGCACAATTTAAAATGTCACAGCAGACACTTCACATGCAACTTGCATGCTGCTGCTTTGTTCAAAGGCCACCTCTCTTTAAAAAGGTCACCTTCAGTAACAGGCCTGAAAGCCCCTTAAACTACAAAAAAAAAAAAAAAAAGCCCCTTTCAAAAACCTCATGGTGCAGAAGAGCCTTGCAGCCAGTGTACCTGATAGCTGTTTCAAATACGAACATGCTGATCATACAGAAGTTGATAGCAGGTGATCTCTCCTTGTATGTTTGGTTGGAACTGTAAATCAGACATTATTGTTGATGAGGACTCTCCCTCTTCTTTTTTTCAGATTCTTCTTGCTCCAGTTCATTTGTGACCTTGAAGTCTGTCTTCATTTTTCAGCTAAACAGACTCTTCATTTTGGTTGACAGTATGGTAAGTCCTGGCTGTCATTCATATTTGCCAAATGTCAGTATATTTTTACTTACTCTGATAGGAACAGTTCCCAACATCTTCTCCTCATTGCTATGCAGTACTCATTTTACATGCAGGAGGCAATTATAGAGTGGCTCAAGCTGGGAAAACATCTCAGAATGATTTCCTGTATCACAAGGGGCATCAGAGCAAGTACTAAAAGCCAACTCTAAAATAAATACCTAATCTATGTGTAGCCTAGCTCCATGTACTTGCATGTCAGCCTATGCTAAACGTATCTGTTAAAAATACAGTGAATAGTAAGGATAGCAATCATTGAATGCAGTAAATAACAGTATTCTTGTAAGAACCCATTTTTTTCTCTGAATAACAGAACTTCCTTAATGCATTTTCCATTTTTCTTCAGCCACCGTCCTTGCCATCCATACTTGCATTCAGACTTTAGCTTGGTTTTATTCATCAGGGGACTTTTAATCTTCATTCATGACTTCTGGTATTAAATAGATTTCATTAGTTGTCTGAATTTCTTCTGTATTTTTATCTATACCTCATGTTTTGTCTCACGTGGGACTGATGTATGTATAGCTAAAAATTTTTATTCAAATGTGTTTGCTGGAATATGGTTCAGTTTCCTCTGTTTTAGACCAAAAGGCCGAATCAGCAAATATTTAAGGGCTTTGGCATTGGGAAAGTAATGTTCTTGGGAGGAGAAACAGAACTGGTAAATTTTTAAAGAGAATGACTCTGCGAACCTTTACTGCAATAATGTTTTCCTAACAACACAAGCAGCTAATACTTCAGAGGTTTAACAGCATTTTAGTGGAATAATAGTCACTGTCACAGCTACTCATTTGAGTAACAGTCTGTGCCCTTTCAGTATTATTCTTACGTAATTTTCACCTGTGGTAACGTTACTTAGAGTAAAAACTCAGTGATTCTTTATCTTAATGTTAGCTAGATACTACTTTGACAAAACTTAATTGGACTCTGGGACAACAGGTGCCAAGTTCTTGAACCCATTCCTTTCATGTTCCCCTAATTTATTTGTGCAGAGGAGGAAAGAAGTCGTCGTGCAAGGAATGGGCACTCCAGAGAGAAGGGACTTAGTAATTGTAAGAGTCTGATTCCCAGAGAGGATTAGTAGCTCTGCGTCTACTGTATTGACAAACTACCAGTAAATTTTTAACTGTGGGGTGGTAAACTACCAATTGTACCAGTTCCATGTTTCCATAGCAGGACAGGCTACAGGAATTTGCGTAATTTGCAAAAAGTCCCATAAAGTAGCACAGACAATTACATTTCACAGGTCACATTCATGAAACAAATGGGAAACAAAGTACGTCATAGCAGTTTAGGTTGTCCTGGATGAATTTTAAGCTGACTTGTGTATACCTGTAGCATCTCTTATTTTTAAGGTATATCAACTATAAAGAAGGGCTAATATTACAAACTTTCACTCCAGACTGTAAGGCATTTAGTCTGTAAAAAGCACTGAAGTGATCTGTATCCTTTCTGTGATCTGTGAAATCACCCTTTGTGTTAAACCAGTTTTAGTTTTGCCGTCCTGAGATTTTGTTATGAGCTGGTGCAGCACAGCAAATTGAGTTATTCATAGTTATTTCAGTCATTGTTCTAATGGACTTACAGTAGATGGAAAGCATTTAATTTCAGCTGTTTTGCTTCTGACAATTCGATTTTTACAGCTGTGTTCGTCCTGTCCACTTTGCCAAATCTCTCTGGATAGTACATGATATAAAACTTTCAATCTGCTGCCAAAAGCTTGAGTATAAATTGCATACCAACTGTTTTCCTGCTCATAAAATTTGTTTGGTTTCTGGTAGAAGCCTTAAATCGTTGTCAAAATGAAACCACATAAACTAATTAGTGGGGAATTCACGGGTATGGTGTAAACCTGAATCCTTTTCAGGACCTCCTAGGTGCCAGTGTCATGAAAATATCTCGTTATCATAGTAATGTATAAAAAACCTAGAATAGGAATTAGGATGTTGGAGATAATTTCTTTCCTAGTGTCAATCAGGCACATTTTTAGCTTCTTTCCATATAACCTAGAAGTTTTGGTCTGTATAGCAACTCCATTTCAGAATGATTCCTGCTATTACTAGATGCATCCCCTCTTTAAAAATTCCTCATTCCTCCACTATCTCTACTCCCTTCTATGCTATTTCTTCCCCTTAATCTTGACTGGCAGTACTCCCGCTTTGTTATCATGTTGCTGAATGGTGAGTACCTTCTTGTTTCAGCCTGTTCACTCTCTGCTGATCCTCAGGCGGCCACTTCTAATAGTAATGCCTGTCTCCTAGAAACTCAAATGTTTGAGTATACTAATGGCTGTTTATATGATCAAGTGGTGCTTTGAACTTTCTACCCCATTTACCTTTTATTCTTATATATCACTTTATCTTATCACTTTTATCAAGATTGAAGGTTATCCAGATATTTCAGTATATTCACATATATAATATTTTTGTTAGTCACCACATTCTTATTTTGCTCTGACCAGTTTAGAAGGAATACGGCTTCTTGGAAAGGGACTAAATCAAAAGCTCTTTTCGCTTTATTGTATCTGGTGGAGTTTTTTTCTTCTTTTCTTAGCAAAGCATGCAATTTAATTGTCATTTTTGCATACTGAACCACCTTGCTATCATAGGTTTACCACAAGATATTAAGTTTGTGTTTATCTTTTATTTTTGTGGCTGCTGGGGCTGCTTATCAGTAGTTTCTGGACATTGTGACAACTCCCACATATATACTGTGTTATTGGACTTGTTTTGCTTGAGTTTATGTAAAGTCAGGGTGATGTTTTACATTATAGTCTGTGATGCTGGCTCTCCAAAGTGATACCCATAAGTCAGAGCTTCTAAAGCTTCACAGCTTCTCTTCTGAGAGGAACTGTTGAGCCTCTCACTGAATTCCTAGGATGTGCTAACTGGACATTGCTACCAATTCCGTTTATGTCATTCATCTTTTCCAGCAAAGTCAGCATCTCCTGTGTATTTGCTTTAAGCTCTTCTGTTCGAGGGTGATAGTGACTGTCCACATCCCCAGTGATATGAACTAAAATTGTTATAAACATCAACATTTGGTACATGTTCTGTGGGAAAACCATCCAAAGATGATGTGCTGTTTTCGAAGTGTCTTATACTTGCATTCTTATGCTACCCTCCAGACTTCTGTCCAGAAGTGTCTAATTGTGGAAGAGACATTTATGATCATTTCCGGGTACTCTGTCACAGCTGTCCCACTAATGGGAAGCCGTAAGACTTCCTTATTGACCAGGTGGGAGCAGTTACACACTGGGGATGCCCTGACTGTTTGGCTGTCTGAAACAATGACTACTGAGATTGCAGAGGAAAGTTCCTTCCCTCTAGTAAATCCCTGATATTTAAATGACCATAGTCCAGCCTGCTGTGTGCCCATATTGAACCATGTAGTTACATAAAGTCCTGTATGTGTATCTGCATCTTTTTTTCCCCAAGTCTCTAAACACTGATGTAACTCCTTCGTTCAAGTTGCTGTTGCTATAGCTATAATGGTTCTCTTGTTACAAAAACCTTTTATTAGTCCCATTAGTTTCAGTGCGTAAAACCTCAGAATTATCAACAGGCACTAGTATATTAAAAACCATACCTTCTGTCTAATTTGTGCAGTAAAATCCTCAGCAGTTCCTGTGCGCTTTGGTATTGTAAAAATACCCTGAGTCTTAATCATCCTATATACCGGGACTATTCAGATTTCTTCTCTGTTAATGCAGATGTGTAAGCTGCCAAAACAGCTGTTTGCTCTAGATTTCTTTCTTAAAATGCTTTCCTACAAAACCTATCTCGCACTAAACTTGTGGAATCCCAATTTCCTGACTATAAGACTCTGCAATGAACAAGATATACTTCTGTCCCATATAGTTCTTTCTTATGTTCCTGCTTGAAATACCCATTCCTTTAACCAGATCATTCAAACTATCATGGAGTGTATCTGAAATCCAGACGTATATAGGGGAAAAATGGGGCTGTGTGGCTTGCACTGATGATCCATGATCGTAGATTTCCTTGGCCACATCAGCCAATCGTAACCAACCTCTGATTAACCCCTTGGCTAACTTTCTGCAAAATCTCCGCAGTCCCCTTTGGCAGAGAGCTGAGACTGGTCATTTCAAGTAGATGGGTTTTTGTAATACGCCTATGTCCCTCTGTGAGTTGAGCCACTTTTCAGGTGGAGAGCCTAGTAGTCAAGAGCATTGTCTCCCCACTGAGCTGCTTCATTGTTTGTTAGTGTCTCTACTTAAAAGCATGTGTTAAGTAGCCTTATTTTGGTTACCACTTTGCATTACGTCAAAAGAGACATTGAGGTGTATTGATGAACATCATGGGAATAATGTGAGAATTGTGGGACTACAATATGGATGTATCTATCACAAGTGGACAAGTGATGTGTCATAACTTGGAGAAGAGAGTGGAGTGGTAATTTTCTGTGATAAGGACCTATTTCTTTGACGTTGTTGCTGTACCAGTTGGTCCTGTCAATGGGATATTCCTCTATGATAACTTCACGATCATTGTTTTTAACAAAAAACGAATCCTTTGCTCAATTAGGCTAGAACTCTGTAGTAGTCTTTCTCCACCCTTGTCCTAAACTGTTGTCCTGAATTTTGTGAATTGTATTCCCAGGCTAAATACTTTGTTGCCCTCTCCCATGGAATGAAAAAAAAAAAAAACCCAACTTGTAGGTGCTTTAGTATTTTTTAACCAACTACTTGTTCCTCCAGAAAAGTTTCACATTTTCCACATAATTCAATGAATTTTATTTTGGAGGTGAGAACAAAAATTCCCTTCCGTTCTTTCCCATTAGAACTACTTACTGAATGCCTCATTAATATCACAACATTAAAATCCTTTCTTTTCCCTATGGGTTGACAATTCCTAGCCATTTGTATTTCAGCTGCTTATTGCAGTTGCTTGTTTATGTCCAGAGTTTTGGCATCAGAAATTTTAGTTGATGAGCCTGTGTAAATGCAAACCTTCTATCAAGCACGCAAAGTGTATGTTTGATGCTAAAGTTCAATGTTCTGACCTCTTTCAAAATCATTGGATGCAGCAGTATTAAAGAATACTGACAAGCTGGTGGAATTCCAGTCCAGCAGTAGCAGAGCTGAGGCAGTTTGTTGTTGTAGTTTACCTAACCCTTGACTTAATAGAATTAACTTGCAGCAGTGATGGTTATGGGATTCTTACTGTTATCATCTAGAAGAACAGGCACAAGACAGTGTGCTTTAAATCTTACTTTCCTGGGAAGCTGAAATTTCATCTGGGTGTCAGGTCATCTAATTTGTGATTCTGAGTTCAGGAAAGTCCTTGAGGAATGAATGGTCCTAGCAAGGCTCTTGTTTTGTTTATTTGGCTTGGTTTTTTGTTTGTTAGACTTTCTCCCTCGTTTCTGGTATCTGGAGTGGGATGGGCAGGTTTAGATACAGGTGACAGTATAATTAAAAGCTGTATCATAATGCTGTAGGGGAAAAAATACAAAATAAAGGACTTCAGTGTGGTTGGTTTTTTTACTTTTGATTTTGCAGTGTTCACATAATAGGTTTTAGAAGTGTTTATATTCTAGTTCTTGCTAAGTTTGGAGTTTTTCAAAGTTAAACACTGTAGATCCAAATAGTAAAATGAAGTTTAAAGACTTCAGCAGAGATACAAATACACTGCTCTCACCTTGGTTTTACCTAGTCTGCTTCCCTGTTCATTCCTACTTTTAACTATCCTTCCCATCCCAGCTCTGAAGAACAAGGCATGCTATTTCATTCTCTCCTTTGTGTGAGAGAGTCTGTTGCCTCTCCAGTTGATCTTGCTTAATTTTACCAGGAGCTAAAAGCATCACAGCAAGAAAGGAAACTGTGTTATTATACAGTATCCATCAAGTTTTCACATAGACTTATCCAAAGGAGGAAGAAGACAAGGTAGGGAAGGAAAGGAAGTTGGTCCTTCTACTGAGAGTAGAGGTAACATTTGGTCTCTCCCAAGCGGAGGGCAAAGGAAATTCCCTATGTCAGCAGAAGGGGAGGCCAATGGACAAGGCAGACTCCTGTGCAGCTCGGTAGTACTGGCTGTTCAGAAGAGCTTTTGAGATTTTCTCCACTTTATAATAAGTCATCTGTTTTTCCTTGAGCCCTCTCTTACATCAGCAACTAACAAATTTGAGGAAAGATAAATTCATGTAAACAACTACTAACATGTTTTCTTTCCTTGTTTATTTTTACTCCTTTTTCTTTTCAGTCTCTTCATTTCTTGTGATGAGACTGCTGCAAAACAGTTTTTATAGGGCTTGTGGAAACAAACAAGGAGTCATGTTTATAGACTTTTTCCCTACAAGATAAAAACACATTAAAACCACAAAATGCATCTGTAGGCATTGCTTTGGCTAAAATAAGGTCAGATCAGTACATTAAGACAGGAATTTTAATGTTTTACTAAGCTGTGTTTATACTGAACTAAGGCCTTTACACACCGAATCTTTAAAAATAACTAGGACTAGAAAAAGAAGTACAATATTGAAAATACATTTTAAAAAAAGTTCACTAGATTGTGATGATAGGAGTAGTATTACAATCTGGAGTAGAAGAAATAGGAACCGAGACTGCCACAGTAGACAATTATTTTCTATTTCAAATGCTTGTAGTGCTGTAAATATTTACAGAAAGCCGGTTGCATGGTGGTTAAATGTAATGAAAAATTATGTTTCCATCATTCCACAAGAGCTTTTTCTAGAAAATATGTATAGTTCATGCTGAAGTTGTAGTGTTACATGCTTGGTTCTGTTGCGGTCAAAGGACACAAGTGAAGTGAGATACAGGAAGAGGAAATGCTGTCACGTATTTGCTAGGAGTTATTATTTGTTGAACTGTGCAGCTTAAACCTGCTTCACTACAGGCATCACCAAACTTGGGTGTAGCCTATATCTTCAAGATAGTGCTTGCAAGCTGCCCAGTTGGTATTGAATGCCAGAAACATCAGCATTCTAGTCTGGGGTGACACAAAAGCACTGAGTACCAGTTACTGCTGAGTGAGATGGTTACTGTGCTGTGTGTAAACACTGATGAGTGGCTACTGATCTTTTACATTTGGATTTCTCTACCCATCTAGAAATAATATTTAGAGTCTTGAGTTTGATGTATGGAGATATTTAGGTTTCTGTTGATTTCCATAGGAGCTGTGGATGCTTGCACATCAGAAAAAGTATTTAATACTATATATTCAAGAGATGACTTCTTTTTGGTGGGGGTCAGCATGCTGCTTGTGCATGCTTTACCTAATCAGTTAACTTTTGCAAAGCACCTTGGGATCTTCAAATTAAAGCAATTATATAATTCTGAGATAGTAAATTAAATGCACTAAGTTTTGTAACAAGTACTAGATAAGAATCTGTTAGTAAGTCACATAGACTTCTCCTGCAGTGTATCATACCAGGCTAATAAATGTCAACAAAGTCACTTCTGGTAACATTTTTTTTAATGTTTTAATAATTTTGTTGTTATTTTCTACAACATTTACCAATACTGCAATGTTTAATTTAATGGGTCTTGTTCATATTGGAGCCATTCCTGTTACAGTGTTATCACAAAACTCACCTGTACTGCTTTACAAATTGGCTTCAGTAAAGGTGATCTAATTTGAAGTTTTGTTGCTTGCTTCTTAATGAAATAATTTGGTCCTAGTCTGCTTGCAGGAAAATCATGATTATTATTAATTTTAGTGTATGAGGCATATAGGTTGTGTGATGTAGTTTTATATTGTAGTACAGGAGTCTAAAGAAGTACACTATTTCTTTAGCCTCTAGTACAAAAAATACTACTATTTTAAGTCAGTGGAAATTTGGTTGTTAGCCATGGAGATGGCAGTAGTTGGCACAGTTGTATGGAGAACTCCAATTCCGAGAGATAACAAAATTTAGTTTCCATATTTGTGATATGAATGTGCCATTTTCTCATCTTTAGTCATAACATAGCATTACAGTATATTACACTCATTCATCTAGAGCAGCTCATGAGATTTCTGCTTCTATTTTCACCCTGCCAGACGTTTATTTAAAAAACAGTGGAGGATGGTAGTCTGTTACATGCTCCTAAACATGTGTTCTGTACAGTGGTATAAAACCATCACTGTACCTGTTCAGAGATAGGGGAAGACATAGCAGGAAAGAAAATATGTCATTGGACTTGATATGTTCTCAGACCAGTCATTTCTTTGTAGCAAAAATCAGCTAGTGCTTAAACTAACTCTTGAAATTACACACCATGTACAGGTTTAGGTGGTGAGTACAGGAAAGTTGTATTCTTCTTCTATAAGCCTCAACTCTGTTCAGGACTATTAAATAACTTGTAAACTCTTTTTGATCCTAATCAGTTTAAGTTAGGTTTTATCATTTTCTGTATGTATGTTTGATGTCCTATGCCAAGAATACACACTGGAAAAACACATTTTCGAGAAAGTGTTAAATATGACATTCAAACCTCATCCAAGCCTCATAGAATCATAGAATGATTAGGTTGGAAGGGACCTTAAAGATCATCTAGTTCCAACCCCCCTGCCATGGGCAAGGACACCTCCCACTAGACCAGATTGCTCAAAGCCCCATCCAGCCTGGCCTTGAACACTTCCAGGGATGGGGCCTCCACAGCTTCCCTGGGCAACCTGTTCCAGTGCCTCGCTACCCTCAGAGTGAAAAATTTCTTCCTGAGATCTAATCTAAGTCTACCCTCTTCTAGTTTAAAACCATTATCCCTCGTCCTGTCACTGCATGCCCTTGTAAAAAGTCCCTCTCCAGCTTAATCATCTACACTACCTAAACAACATAGCATGAGTATTTACGAATAAATGAGCAGACAGCTGTGTTTGCTGGAAGAAACTAATTTTGTAAGGAATTAACGTGGCCTTTCAAGCATAATTTAGGCTTGAAGAGACTTAATCTAGAAGAAAGGAATTAGATTTCTCCGTTACGTCTGGAAGCAGATAGGGTTAAGGATATTTATGCTCTCAAATAATTTAGAATTAATGTATGATTTTTTTCCTGCTTGCGTTGTTTCTACTTTTGGTATGTAAATATGATTTCTGTTTGACATCTACTTGTTATTCAGGCCTTTTTATTTGTATGCATCTACTTGTTATTCAGGCCTTTTTGGTTGTATGCATTAACAAAATACTCCTGTGTTTTACTTGCCCTTGACATCCACTGATCATTTTGTAACACATTCTAATGTTACAGCTTTGAGGTTCCAAAGCCGCAAGTCACTTTGTGGAAAAGACCGTGTCACAGTCAACAGCAAAGAAGCATTTCATTTCATGTCATGGCATGTCGTGGCTATTAACTGACAATTTTAGAATGGCAGAGCCCCAAATAACATGGGGTCGATAATGCGTAAGTGTAGGTATTGAGTATGTGTATATTCACAGAATATGCCATTACAGCTCCACCTTTTGCATGCTTGTTTAGACCTGTCAGAGTCACTTACATCTTTCCTGGATTGGAACCAAGATATTTTGCTTCCAACTGTTCTCCAGATCTGTGAGACAAAAGGTGGCATAATGTATACAGTGTTAGGGTAAGAACAAAGAATTTCCCATTGAGAGTGCATGGTGTGCTTGAAGGGCAGGATCCCTGTGAAATGATAGTTTCTAGATGGTTTCTAGTGGGAGTTCTTGCTTCTAGTATCCATACTGTCTAATTTCAGACTCTTCATTTTTATTTGAGAAAAGCAATAAACAATCCTGTTTGATCAAGGGAAATTTTCTTGTTTGTCATTTTTGCTGACATAATTTAATTTATTTATATGCTGCCAACAGAAAGTCTAATGAGTCTTCTGCCTTGTTTTGCTCAAGTGTCAGTGGGCTTTTTTATGCAGAGGCACCTAACTTAAATTCCTATACAAATTCTTTTTGTCTAGGTGTCTCTGAAACTTAGAGCTATTGAGGAAAAAGTTCACAACCTGGGAAGTTAGAGAGAACCTAAAGAATTTCTGAAGAGATGATGAGTAGTTACCCATCTACTGATCTTCTTGTACCTTCTGCAGCTAGGCCAGGGAGTGAACAAAGACTTCTTGAGCTATGACCGTGTCCACATTATGCCTGTAGCTCCATGCAGCACATGTACACAATATAAAGGCTGCTCAAGTGATAGGTGTCTGAAAATCCCATCTCCATTTGGAATCACGTTCTGGCATTTTTGAGAAAAGCCTTGTTATTATGTCATTAATTTGGTAAATGGGATGTATGAAGGCAGTAAATTGAGATGTGGTGGGCTAAATCTGTTTGTGCTCTGATGGATGCATACTTGCAATTTTTGGATTTGTGCCAGGGATAAGAATGGGACCACATCTTTTTGTCTGCATTTCTTAAAGCTTGAAACAACACTATATCTGAGGATGGGCATGGGTTCATACACTTGGCACAATGCCATCACTGACTCGGGGGAAGAATTCTCAAAATCCAGTGTTAACTTGTTATAACAGACCTCAAGAAGTAATCTAGCCCAACCCTTGCACTGAAAAAAAATGCACTATACCTATAGCTTTCTTGACAGATATTTTGTGTAACTTGTCTTGAGAGGGAGACCTTCAGTACTTCCCTACCCTTAGGAGGGGAAGACTTTTCTGGTCCTCTTTATTGCAAGTTATTGTAATTCTTTTTTTGGTAGGTAGGGGGATCTACTGTCATTTTTACATGTATTTGAAGATTTAGGTCTTATAGGTTAAAAACCACATCACTCTAGGTCTTCTCCCAGGCCACAATCTTTTTCTTACGCTGTACTGTCCAATAAATGGATTCAGTGCTCCAGCTGAGCTATAACCCCAGTGCCAAACATAACAGCATAACTACCTTGCATGGCCTATATACCCCACTTCTGTTAATACATTTCACAACTCTTACTTGCATTTTTATCCCCACTTACTTTGTTGAATTATTGAATCTGAATTCCTGGGGTATTTTCCACAGAACTAGTGGGGTATTTGTGCTTCCTTTTTGTGACCTTGATTATTTATTTTTTTCCTTCCTACTTGGTGTTTCAGTCTTGCCTTATTTCATGTTGTATTATTTCACATCACTTCTATGATGTCCTCTGTCTTGTGTATTTGTTCTGTATAATTTCACACACTTTCTCCTCTTTATCAAGATCATTTTGCTTGCATTACAGATTTATTAGTTCTGAAACACTGGGCATGACCCTGAAGTTTATCTTCCTATAAAACACTGTTCCTGTTTGTAGCAGTGAGCAAAAAAGCAGGTGTTCCTTTTTGTAGCTTTGTTGTCTATTTCCTTTCTTATATCTGATGTTTTTTAATATGTATTTTACTATCTAGTCACAAAAACATCTTGTCTGGAAAGAATGGGAAAATAGGTATTCATGACCTTGTAAATTTGAACCCACATCTACCAATTTCAATGGCAACCAGTGATGTAAGTTCAAATATAATGTATTCTGTTTAATGTTTTAGGGATGTAATTGTTAGACGTTCAAGATTTGCTACAGCCATGATTGTTTCGTAAATGTGGAGGAAGCATGTAGCTCAACGCCACCAAAAAGTTATGCCTTAATTTATTCCTTAATCAAAGATGCAATTTCTCAGTTTATTACACCAATTTTACAAAGGTATAACTATACAAGTGCAAAAAAGCCATTTTGACTACAACACTAAAATAGACTTTGAAATGCCTAACTTCCTATAAATATAAAAAGCTTAGAAAGTTCTGTTTGACATTTTAAAATCTGTTACAAAGAAGCAGAATAAATGTTTTCAGACATGAGTGCATAATGTTAATCACCTGAAGTATTTAATGTCTAATAAAATACCAGCAGGTCCAGTGAGGAACTGTGTTAAATTTGAGCACAAGATGATTAATACAGATTTTGGTTTGGGGAGTTTTTCTGCAAAACAGTAGCGTATGTCTCGTTATTGGAGAGGACCTCTGCGAAGAGACTGGTTTTCATTACAGGTGGCTTTTCATGCTAGGATCAATATCTGATTGCTCTATTGAATTGTTAAATTCAGTGCTGTACTTGTTGCAATACTTTTGGGAGACTCTATTAAAACTGCAGCTATCTCTTGAAATAGTATTAAAAGTTTTCAACAGGTGATGGTCTGAAAAAGTTTAACATTTCTTTCCAGAAAACCTGAGGAATAAGGAAGACTTTTATACTATGCTTCTAGAAGCAATGAGTAATTATTAAGCCACTTCTAGTGATACAGTTAATGATCAAAACAGCAATGGCAAAAGTATAATGAGAGCAGTGGTTTAAGTATAAAGAAAGACAGTGTTTTCCATTTGGCAATGTAGCTTTCAGTTAACGGCATTGAAACTGCTGTTTGAAAATAAATTTAATCAAAGGCGTTGTATGTGGGAGTAATACATCTACTTGATCCAGAGATTATTAAAAGGCGAAAAAGAGTTTTTCTATTGATTAGGCTGGGTTTTACATCATGTGCTTTATCTTACTGAGATGCAGTTGGAACTTAAGAAACATCCCATTTGGTTTGGTTACATAGGCTATTGTTTACCTTTCTCTGTCTTCATGCTTTGAGTACTAAACAAAAAAAAAAAATATATAAAATTGCAGGAAGTAGGAGCTAAGGGCCCTTTTTAGATAAATGATATCTGAAGCCTTCAGGGTTTTGCAAGCCTCTGACGGGTGTGGATCCTGGCTCCAGTTAGGTTGAATGATTCAGAAAAAATGTCAACCTCTTAGAAGAACAGAAAGCATATTTTTTGATACAAAATCAGTGCCTGAAAGTCATGGATCAGGCAGGGAAATCTCACTTAATAGTTGCTCCCGTGTTGGAGCAGCACTGATCCACACCTGTTTGAATTTAGTTTCTCATGGATATATTCCTGGGAATTCCACGAGTGGAATCAGTTGGTCTCTATGCATTTACAAGTGATATAGCTACAGAGAAAATTTAAGCATTGCCTTCTTGTGAGCTCTGTTATATGGAGGATATTCCTTCGTAACTGTTTTTTCAATCAACTTTTTGTTCTGGTGTTAACAAGGTTGTTGCTGAGGGTCAGCTATGTCTGGCTAGTGGTAAGTTACGCTTTCTGTGTTTGCTTCTTTTTGCAATGGAATCTGTTTGCTGAAGCAGTTTATGACAAGCTACCAACTCAAGTTCATTGGATATAGAGAATGCGTTATACTGGGTGTAGGCACTTGATGTTCTAGCCTCTGTTTTAAGAGTAAGTTTTCCCCCAGCCATTTGTAGTAGAATACAGACATTTGTAGTTAGACAAGAAGGTGCTTGAATTGTAAAGAAGTATCTCACAGCTTCAGAAAGCCTCTTCCTCATATATTCAGTATTCAGAATTCCTATGACATTTCTCAAGACAGATATATTGCTTCTAGTTTGGTTGTGGGGGTTTGGTGGGTTTTTTTGTTGTTGTTTTTTGGGTTTTTTACTGTTTATAGTATTTTTTTCCATCAATACGTACATGAAATGACGTATGTCTGCCATACCAGCAGAGTTTTAGCTCTATCTTTCAGCATGGTATCCATTTAAGAATTCTCTTTTCATTTCCTTTCCTGGCTTAATCTTTGAAGGATAAATTATTTACGTTACTCCCTTTCTTCTAGCCTTCAGTGTTTCTGCTCTCCCCTCAGCATCTGTATAGAGTTCAGGGGACACAATCTTCAACTGCTTTTTCTAGCTTTGGTCTTTTTATTGGTGTTCTTAATTATCTTGTCTCTTAAGGAAGGAGGTAAGACATCACAACACACCTCTGTTTAACAACTTCTTTCTAAAAATCACAAATGTCTGCTGTTTCTGAATTCTCTCTTCATACGCATCCCAGCCATCATCCTATCCTCCCAGCTGTGCCCTAACTGGGTGGACCTCTTTCAAAAGCAGGTTTGGTCCGCTTTACACAGAGAAGCAGAAAGCTGGCTGAGGTAGGGAAAAGGGTGAGCTGAAAGAGGGGCCTCTATTATGCATGCTGATGCCTCTTCTTGTTACAAGTTTTCTCACAGTCTGAAAGCTTGTCTCACTTACTTGTTGTATCTTATCTTCAAACTGGAAATAGTTTGAGGAAAGACGGTATAATTTTCTTTGTATTCAGCAGAATCCAAATTTAGCTGACTGTAGGTAGTACCACAATAATAGGGAAAACAACTTGTAATAGATTAAATAAACTGAAAATAGCTCTTATTTCTGATTTTAAAAATGAAATTATTGTGTGGTCAATGGATGCATAAGTGTTCCTATTCTTTAGTTTTCTTGGTAGTAGTAAGATGTTCTTTCTTATTTTCTAGCTCAAAAAGGAGAGACTAAAGCGGTACTGTATTTCTGTCAGAATCAGATTGTCTTCATTTGTGTCAGTAAAAACTTCTTTAGTTTCATACAGCCAAATGTGTATGACAGACCAATCTACTGTGGTTGCCAACCCTAGCCAGGATCCTGTAGAGGATACCACAGCGAAAAGAGTGAAGCTACAGTAACAGACTGTTTTGTCATAGACTGCATATACTAGATGTTTCCTCCTAAATTCATATAAATAGAGATTGTCTTAAGGCAAGGGCATTTCAGATTTTGATGAGTAAGCAGTGTAAAGGCATTAAATATTTCTCTCTCTATGTAAATATCTGTTTGTGTCCTGAGCCCTTGTAAGCTTAACAAAATTGTGGGTCATTGACTTTCACAGCTTAATTATGTGTTGAATAACAAAAGCATTTCCTCTTACTTACATATTCTGCAAAAGTGTAAACAGAAATGCTTGATATTCTTTGTCTTTCCCATACAGAATTTCAAATACATCATTTTTTAGTTGTTCTCTAAATTCTATTTTGTTGTTGCATTATTTCTGAGAAAAGATGAATGGGACTGAAACAAGTATTTGATGAGAAATCATTACTTTTCTCTATAATATAATTAAATATTTTAATTACTAGTTTCTATCTCATAACTTAGACTTACACCTTGTGTTGTCTGCTACTGTTTCATTGTGCCATCTAGAATTAGACCCACAGCTGTTTTTTTCCCCTCAATAGTTATAATAATTTATAACCCATTAGAGTGCATGAATAGATCATATTGTTCCTTTCATACTGGCACAGGGAAGTGTAAATTAAGTTTTTGTATGCCAGCAAGGGAGAAGTCTATCCAAGGGTAGAGTATTAAATTCCTGTTTTTAATTTCTGTGATAAATGCAGTTAGAAATAAAACTGTTATATCTGCAAATATTTTCCATTTCTTAAGTAATAAAACCAATGTGTAAGTTACAATTATTTTTGCGTATACCTGGCTTTTTCAAACCCTACTTTGAAAATACTGTGAATATTGGCTGTTTTGGGAGGTAATTATGAGCATATTTGGGTAACATTTGTGCACTTAAAGCTGACATTAAACAATATAATAGTCCTTATTGTAACTAGCTAATTATAGAAACCCCTGGGTACGATCATAATAATGAACTTTTAAAAGAGCCTTTGTAGATTCTAGGGTCTAATCTGAAAATGCTTTCTCCCATAAACTCTTTAGAACTGTTTGAATCTGTCATTTCAATGCTCAGTGCAGTTAAATTTATCTTTTTTTTTTTTTTTCTTATTTTCTGTCAAACCCCTTTGTTATCCGCTCTCTACAGTCTCATACCAAAGAAAACAGTGAGATTATCCATTCTCCCATTCTGCTGTGGGAAGAAACAGACACCTGGCAAGTTTGTGTTGGTTTTTTTTTTTCTTCTTCTATCGGAGTGCCTTTCCTTTCAGAAAAAAAACAACATCATTCCTCATTTGAAAGATAGAGTTCAGATAAAGGATTGGAGCTTGGGTTCCACTAAGCAGCTCATGACTGTGAGCGCTCAGCTGTCTTCAAGTGGAACAGCTTTAGCAAAGCAAACTCAGAAGACTCATCTCAGAATTATCACTCAGGTAGGTCTCTTACAGTGCGGGAAATCGTGGTTCAAGTTCATGGTCAGAGCTTAGTGAAGCATGAATTTCATCACCATTTTTTTTAAGTCTTTGCAAAACTCCTTAATCTTTGGTTGACCAGCTTTTTATTCCTTTATGTATCAGCCATTATATTGTCTGTATGTAAAGTTTGGTTTTTTATTAAATAATTAAGTGAAAAGTCAGGGACCTGAGTTGCTTTATATGCCCTCGATGTTCCTTGCTCCCTTATTTTTGCAGTGTAACTGTGGTAGCCAGTATTTTACAATAAGCCTTAATTTTCCTAGAACACTGGGAAGTATTTTTTGGCCTGCAGCATCTGGAGGTGTGCAGTATTGAATTGTTCTGCAGGTTTGCTTGCAAGAGTGGCAGGCTGGGCTTGATGATCAAGCTTTATGTTCTGGTGGTTTAACAATTTTTATTAAAAAGTGCCATCGGAATTCTTAAATCTCAGGGATTCCTTCTGAAGTGGAGGAATGCTTATTTCAACCAGTTCTGTAGACAACTTCTTGAAGGCTGATACCTGTTTTGTTACTGTGCTGTGATTGTCTAACATGATTCTCACCTTCCTGTAATGTAACCTTTTTTCTTGCAGGAAAGTCACAAGGTATTTTGTAAAGAAAAAAAAAAAATAGGCAGTTACCTTCCAAAGCTATGTAATGGTGGTTTCTCTTACTGTCACTTATGTAAATCACAGCTTTACATAAGTTTACACAAATTCAAAGGTCTTGCTTTTACCCTCAAAAATCCTAACTATTTAAAATACAGCTGCACCTGTTTGGCTTAGCACAAATAGCTGCAAGATCCCATGATGAACACTTTTCACCTCATAAATTTTCCATTGTATCCAATGTGAAAGGTTTTTAATTAAACTCAGTAACTCATAATATTCTAATATTCTGCTGTCAGCTGCCATTAAAAAAAAAAAAAAAAAAGACATCACTTCTCATTTTGGCTGGGAGAAAATCCTTTGTGAAAATGTCAGTGAGCAAGCCCAATTCTTGTTCTTTTGTACTTTAAAACATTATAGGTTTTCTGAAGCCTGACTAAACACAGGGCTTTAACCTACTAACCTGAATCTCAGCATGTCCACTGGAAATGGGATGGACATGGGCTGAGAATGCTGAGAAAACTGCATGGAGAACAGGGAATTGTATGCCACCTGGCCCTTTGTGTTCATGTGGAGCACTGTCTGCCCCCTTTCCCCCCACAGTGAGCTCAAAGTCCTTGGGTAACTTTAGGGGGTTGGTTATCCCTCCTTTATTTTTTATTTTCATTCTGAAGGTTGAGGCAACTTCCTAACTGAAGAGGCAATTGCAGAGGCAATTTTAGGCTATTTCAGGATTAGAAAAGACCAAGGCTTACAGTCCTTCTGTAACTTGAGTAACGGTGGTGTTTGCTTCAAACTTTTTCCATTAAGATCAGAAAATATTTGGACCCATATGGAATTATTTTAGGCAAGAATAGCATGCACCAAACTAAACACACTTTCAAAAAGCAGTGGGTTAAGGATTCATTGCGCTGCATGGATTCACATGGCAGAGTTTATACTGCATGATCTTTGCGGTAAGATTCCAGTAAAGAAGATGCCGATCTCAGTGCTCTGTCAGGAACTCAAACTCTTTCTCTTTTAAACAGTTGTAAATAATTAAGCACTTTTTGTTATGCTCTAGGTGGTTCAATAATCTTTTGTTGCTCAACTGTTTAAGATTGCCGGCATGTGCCTTTTATTGAGTCATAGAAGGTATCAGTCTTGGATTTTTGCCCTTTTAACCTCAATAATGTCATTGTTCTAGGATTATTACATGACAGTATGAAGAGGAAGAAGTTAAAGCTATCTTTGGAAACGTAAACCTTGCAAGCTTGTCAGACTTGGATTCTCAGGCTCTTAACTCCTCTCACGTTTATTCTAGACTAAAAGCAAATAAACCCTAAGTCCTCAGAAAACCTTGTCCAGCTCATTTTCTACTGCGGCTTCCAAAGAGCCAAATGTGTTTTAGCAAGTGTAAAGTGCAAGAGTGTGCCCCTACATCCATGCCCCTCACATTCTGTTATATTGCTGCATCATCTTGGTTCAAAGTTGTTTTTTTCATTAGCTTCAATATTTGTCAATGGTGTCTCTCTCTTT